>JAMKCH010054593.1:0-73033 GCA_023653785.1 Ophioderma brevispina | reverse complement strand
TTTCTTGTGGTCGGCAAAACAGGCGAGACGAGAATTTCTAAAGATGACGTACCGTTTTGCCTCTCTATAAGTAGACCTCTGTGGTATTAACAGCAAGATAAGAAAAATTAACCTTATGTAGCACTAGTATATCTTTGTCTAGATGTAGTGATTATGATGGGTTTCGGGCTGTGGACCAGATTTGGCGGGTTTTGTGAGCGCTCACCCCCTTCCATTCCAGCAAGAGCATATTGCGGGATGGCTTTGTAGCTCCATCTGTCTGAAGGCCTTTTCAGGATTTTAAATGAGAAAAATTAAATAAGCAACTCTCTGCTTGTAATCTAAAACTATATCTACCTGGAATATTCGACATCTCGTATCTTTTATTGGGCCCTAAAGGGCCTAATTTGCATATTAGTTAGCGAAAATATAATAAAAACACATCTCCGCATTTATAGGCATTTTACAAATATATATTTAAAATTAAAATAAAAACAGTAATAGATAATATCCACTTGAAATGTTTAAAACCATACATGACATAACCCAATACATTGGCATTAACATAGGTGTAAATCAATCTTTCAGTTAAGTTAGTGGTAATAAATATATGGCTGTATTGCATAATAATTAACTATGTACACGAAAATTTAACAGGGTGTGCTCTTGTTTTTTTTATAGGCAATGAAGAACGTATATTTTTGCCACATTTGAAGGTTTGTGCCCTTTTAAAACGATTTTTCAGATATACTTGTGGGGAGAGCTGAAAATATGCTTGTGCGTTAGAAATGTAGGAAACAAACATTTGGCACATTTTTCATGTACATTTTGCACTGTTTTGCAAAAATTTTGATCAACGGTTCCGTCAAAGTTTTTAAAATGTTTATCCAAATTAAATATGAAGGTATCAACCCATCTAAAAGGCCTATATGACGAATAGGGGTTCCTCCGAAATGACGTCTATATTGATAAGTGAAAATGGGTATAAGTGCCAATTTAAGCTACGAGAATTGAACGTTGCACGTTGCCGGTATGTTCCATAATTAAAGCACCCATATTAGACATTTTTTTGACGAGCGTCCCACCAATTTTAAAAAAAATGAGATTTGAACCACGGTTGCATTGGTAAACTGGCTAGTTCCCCTAAACCCATACCGGTGAATGGTCAAGCTCTACAATGTCTATGTGTCTCGCAAACGAAGAATTTTGTATAACTAGATAATTCATATCGGATCCCCGAGAAGTAATTCAACGGATGCTGGCACCGGCCTTCATGATGAAATGCAGGAAATAGAGCCATGTACGGATGACTACGCTCATCTATTAGTTGTTGTATTTCTTTCAGGGGTCAAGTTAGAGGTCATTGTCTTGAGGTGGCACTATTTCATCTGGACGGGCCATAAAATTAGCATTTCCAGATATGTCGTTAAGTACAAGCTAGGATCCCAATTCTAATTTACAAAAAGCGCTATTTTATGATAAAACCTATAATAAAACTAATTGGTACACTCATTAGCCCACAAAACACTAGTACTAGGTATGGGCATGATCATGAAAGTCGTTTAGTACAGTACAGTAACGGCACATTGCATTGCATCGTGGGATGGTTTAAAACCAATTCTTGAAATTATCATGTTGGAGTACGCGTAGAAAGAAGCCAGAATATACAACTGGTGTCCAAACGTTTTTTGGTGTGGGGTTGTGGTTCGAACCACTGACGTTGGACAAGTCTGGTCATCCTCGATAAAATCTGTCTGCTGCGTGGTGACGAACCATTTCGCAAATGGTAAACACGACACATAGTTTTTAAAGCTATCACTCAGGTCAGGAACTCTCAAGAAAAAAGATGTCTGGATTTAATTTAGGAAGCAGAATTTAGCGCTACTAAGGCAAAGGTGAATCCCAGAGACGTCGTGATACGACTTTCCTTTATCTTCTAGAAAGTATTCGAGGAGGAAGAACACGCACACATTGGCAAACCAGCATTACGAAAAGCTTACAACAGCGATCAAAGAAAATGTCAAGAGTTAATTTGCGGCGGGAGGCGTTGTCGTTTTTAGAATTTTGACACTTCTGACAAGAATACTCAGGTCAAAAAAAACGAAAATTGATTGAACGGAAAACTAAAATGTAGTTTATCGCTGGTAATTCCCAGTAAGGTTGGGATTGAAACTCGGACCGTGCCAAGACATACCTACATGTTCATAAGAATCCAGCAAAAAAGCAGATAGATAAATTGCAAAAGTCAGCAGCATACGAGGAAAATTACGCAGACTTACCACACATTGGCGCTGTTACCAATTTTGTCATACTTCAAGGGAGCCCATGTCAGAGCAATCGAATCGGTGATTGCGAGAAAGCGGAGAGCGAAATATTAAAAACCGATTTCACAAGCAGGGCAGTGAAATCGGGTTTCAATCCAGGGCCCCCGCCCCCAATATCCAAATAAAAAGTAAAGCAGTGCTTGTTAATTGCGCTTAGTTAAGCTAATGCCAAATTAGCGATGAATGTGCTTCCTTTTATTTAGAAGTTGAGAAAGAAAGAAAAGAAAAACAGCGATGGTACCCCAGGATTACCCGAGTTCAAGGATAACGATAGTGATGCATGAGGAAAGCCATGAATACCAAACTCAATGTGCCCAAGAAGTCGGATAGGAACTCGTTTCCTTCGGTTGGCCACCACTTCACGGGGGAATAAAACAGGCGTATAAGTGGTCGACATTCTTTTGCAACTAAGTTTCAACGCTGGTTACAATAAGAATTTTTCTATCTTAGGATTTGTCCAAAGTATTGATTAGTTGCTGGAAAATCGTTGCCGAAATTAATTTCTAGATAGCGTAGGGAAAAAAACGATTTGTATATGTTCAGTGACTCGTTGTGGTTTAAGACAAATATAGATTGACGGTTCCTGGGCTTGAAGCCCCAATGATCCTGCCTTCAAATCAAATCCCGTCTATACTGATCATGTAGGGTCTACGTACATGTTATCTTTAGTGAAAATTCCTAACTAGACCACATGCCGTTACCGAGATCTTTGTGTCTTGCGAAATAAAAGTTTCTATCGCAAAAGTGATCTACCACCTATCTAATGACTGACGATGGGAGGTCTTTTTGACAACCCCCCAGGTCGCGTCTCGTCCTCTACCAAATATACATATAAACTGTGTATACGTACAGATATCA
This sequence comes from Ophioderma brevispina, assembly GCA_023653785.1. NCBI lineage: Eukaryota > Metazoa > Echinodermata > Ophiuroidea > Amphilepidida > Ophiodermatidae > Ophioderma > Ophioderma brevispina. The sequence continues at coordinate 69,872 of JAMKCH010054593.1, read as the reverse complement.
ATACCCTTATCAAAATAGTGGTACAATGGCTTCTGAGCTCTGTTATTACTGATATTAATTCACATAATTGGTCTTGCCAAAACCATGTTAAAAAACACAAGCACTACGTTTCAAAATCACGGGATTTCAAGCTATTTTCATTTCAGTCTTTTAACAAAACAGTTCGGAATCTCAAAACGGCAATTTAAACAGCCCGGGACCAAATCTCAGCTCGACCCCCCCCCCCCCACCCCCCCCCGTTGTATTCCCAGGTGGGATATGACCTCCAAGGGGCCCTAACGCGATTTTCACGTGGCAAGAAAAAATCCAAGCCAAAATATCCTAAGCACGTATTTCGGTGGATTTTGCTACCCCTAAAAAAATGTATTTTGGGTTTGATTTTGCTACCCTCAACAAGTAGAACATAAGCTGCCCATCACCAGATTTTCCGTTGTTTGTGCATCCCAATTAGTTGCATTAATTTTCACATTATACTTGAAGGGGGAATGCCCCCAGACTAGGATTAGGTATTCTTCCGCCCCGAAAAGATTGCACGGCACGTTAGCGTGCCCTGCCCATTTCAAAATGGCCCGCCATTGTTTTATGTAAAGCCGCCATGATAATTTCATTACAGATAGAAATTTTATCCACCACTTCACGAAACCAAGTCTTTAAAGGCATGAAGGAGGCTTAAAAATCTAGGCGTCTAAGATGGCCGCCGCAAGGAGGCATATTTTGCTTAAATTGACACTTGAAATGGCCAAAAAATTGTTGAAATAAGAACCGGAGTGATATCCTTTGGGAGCTCCAAAAATTAATTTATGGTATTTAATTATTTTTACGTATTCAGACTGTTTTTTAAGTTGGCGGGGTTTGAATATATTAGCTCTAGGGTACGTAAAATCAGGAAGAAAAGTAGCTTTACCCATCTTTTCGAAGTTATAAACCAATATTTCGAATAATGACTATATCATTTCCATGTAGATAGTAAAAAAATATTAAAGTGGGGTTATTGACTTGTCCACGAAGAGTGCCGTAACTATTAGCTGGTGACTACCTTGGGGCCATATAAAACATAGTTTAACGGACTCTATAATAGTTCATAGGAAGACAACCACTTCTCCAACCGATACAATAAAATCATAATAAATGGGTGTGTACTGTATTTAAGGACTACTCGGTGATGTCATAGGTGGTTCACAGTAAAAATAAAAAAATATGCTTTATGACAGAAGCGTGAAAAAAAAATGTTCTAATGTAGAAAATTCTAATATGGTTGACCTAAGTTTATTTCGAGCACATCAAGTTGCTATCTTGGTTTCTGACTTGTACCACAGGCCCCTCCTTCTCTTCTTCTCTCTTCTCTACTGCCTAGAGTCAGCGTCCTTCACAGCGTCAAACTAGGGGTTGAGTGGTTCAATTATCCAGGAAGTACGACAGGAAAAATTGCGGGGAAAGTCCTATCAATACGTCCCTCTTCGTTTGGTTCTTATGATTGTCGAAAAAGATATGCAGGGGTGTTTTCACTTGATTATGTCCCAAAGGAGCGGGTATACCCGCCGCCATCATGAGTTATGACTCCTTGGTCCGCAAATACACAAATTGTCAGTAAATACTTTTTGGTGCTCTCAAAAGATTACTCGCATTTCTTTCCCACTATGTGACAATTTTGTTACAAATTTAACAAAACATTGCGTCCTACCGGCGGCCATCTGGGACACTTAAATGTTTAAGGCCACTTCAGGAGGTTAAAGGTAGAAACTTTATTCGTTTGTCTGGATAAAAATTCCTCTACTAAATGAAAATGAAAAGACAATAGCAGTTTTTTCATTAAAACAATGGGTGCTATTTTGAAAATAGCCAGTACGCCTAATGTGCAACTTTTCGGGCGGAAACTTACCTAATCCTTGTCAGGGGGACCAAACCCCCTTCATGGTGATATATTGGAAAATTAATCACCAGGTGGGGGCAACCAAACACTCGAATTTTAAAGGACCTTACAGAAAAATGGCTCATGGACTAAGTATTTTGATGCATTACTACCCTAAACAAGTATTGTGCATGACTCTTTAAAAAAAAATACACCCTAAACAAGTTATTTTGCTACTATTTTGTTACCATCCCTAAACAAGTAACTAGAATGTTCTCTTATTGTTAAAATGCCCATGAAAAAATCCCACACCATGATTTCATTGAAGTTTTCTGTGCATTTATTTCACTCTATGGTGTTACAAAGTTCAACTTGCGCACACACCACGGTTTAAGTAAATTCTCTAAATTTTTCAAGAGGACTTATTGTAGCGACAAAAAATTGAAAAAAACGTAATTTTTTTTTTTTTTTTTTTTTTTTTGTCCAAACTGACTTATTAGGTAACATGACCACACGTAGACAATTATCAAACAGTTTTTTCCAGATTACCAAGCAAAAATTTTAGCAATCAAACAAATATAGTACATAACAAATACACGGACATACAAGCTTATAAGGAGAATTACAAAAAAAAAAGAAATGTACAGAAGAAAAAAAAATCATTCGTAAAGGATTGTAAATGTTGATGGAGATTGTACCATTGATGGCCGGAGCCATAACTAAAAAGGATTTTACAGTTGAATAACTTCCAGTTCTCAGTCCATTTATTAAAGGTTGTCATTTACAGAGTGAAGATGTCTTTCAACCTCTTTTTCAAATGTTAACATATTTTCAAAGATTTAAAGTTAGGCTTTCTTGTTTGTTTAGACAACGCTTCGATATATGAAAAATATTTAGCATGTTAATATTACAAAATTAAATGTTGGTTGATCAATTACACACAAAACAATTTAGGGAGTACCTTTCAAGTGACTATTAAGCTTAATTTAAGTAGCCGCGGACGGACCACATCAAGACAAGCCGGGGTACCACATCGCCGGCCACAAAAGGGGTAAAAGGTGGTAACCATCCAACCTAGGTACACACGCAGAGCTGCAACACTAGTCACACCATGCTGGAGTACCTGCATGGGGACTCCCATGCAAATGAGCTTTGATTTTGTGTGTTATTTTAGTAACTTTATCCATTATTTAACATTGTGGTCACATAGGTTAGATGTTTTTACACAAAAGTTCCTTATAGGGTTGTTGGTGCATGTCAACTCAAAAATAGATGTTTAGCTTTGAAAATGATAAGAAGGTCGTAAAACAACAATGGATACAATATAGGTGTGGTTAAGCTAAGTAACATAGCTGCTATCCATCCCAGAGGTTGTTTTGCTTATACTTCACAAGTTACTTAGTTGGTAGGTACTGCATCAATAGTACATCAAGGGGGTACCCTTGGAGCAGAGCTAAGAGTACACATAGTGGCCTAAGCTCTGGGTTACCACCATGAATAGGAATTCTTGCTGTGTAACATACCCAAAACAGATGTCCTTAAATGTTAAGATAAACCTTTCTGTAAAAGAAGTCTAGTAATTCCTGCCCAAAAAGCAATAGTACAGGCATCCAGAATAAAATGTATAATGGTTTCAGCGGCACCTTTTACAAAAAGTAGTACAAAGATTAGATAGGGAAACAATCTTGATTTCAAAGAGAAAGTCGGTTACCATCAAAAATCGGTTTAAGAAATCTATATTGAAAAATACCTGATTTAGTTAGCAAGGTGAAATGCCGAATGAATTTAAATCAAAATATTGCTCCCAGTCCAGTTAGAGTCGGTAAATCAGCAGGGACCATTTGGCTACAGTGGCTGGAATTTTATACAACTTTTTAACACAAAGGGAATGGAATGTATTTGCAGATGTTACAACACTTGGTGATTTCATTCAGCAATTCATCTTGGAAAACTGTCATAATCTGGTTACACGTGCATGATCAGCTTCCATATCAGAAATCCAAAAATATGGACATGAAACTAACCACTGAAAATCAATCATTATAAAGTTTAAAATTTAAATGATATCTATCAGTGAATTCAATATGATGATAACTTTTCCCTCCTCGGTAAGATGTCCTTTACACGAATAATACCTTTATTAAACCATTTTTTGTAATGTTGTTTTGCCACTAATTTTTATGCGAGTTATTCCAGAGGATTGGTTAGAATAAGCAAGAATCATGAATATTATATGCCAACATCAACCAGATGGCAAACAAACATCTTTATAAAGGTATTTTATTCATAGAGTTAATGCCATTTTCAGTTAGGCTTCAGGTTACATAGCCATATAATATTTCCAACCAAGAGGTTTCCAAATAAATAATTATAAAAATAACTTCCAAGTGCGCTTTTGTTATTTGAATCAAGTAGGTCTCTTGATCCAAGTGATTTAAAACCTTTGTCATGAGGGAAACATGGACACATTCTAAGCCCGCCATCAGCAATAATCACCAATTATTGTAAGACGATTTTATCTTATAAGGTTTGCCAGACCAAATAAATTTGTAAATAAGTGTATCTAGCTCTTTAATAAAATAAGATGGGGGGTTAGGCAAAACGGACAAAAGAAAATACAATATGAGAAATAGCCAGTGACCCCCCCTTAATAATTGGACGATCTACCCCAGGGGTCAGATCCCCCTTTCAGAGACCCCGCTCTTAAAATTATCTCTAAGCTTTTGAAGCTTAGGCAGAAAATTAACTCAAAAATAGATCAAGATTAGGATGTTATAGGAAACACCAAGAAGCCTATGGGCCGGTATTAGTAACATGAATACCCAAATGGTTTTTATTTGGTGGATGGTTTCTTAAAGCACCAATAAAAAGGACCTCACATTTATCAAGGGTTACCGTGGAAGGCCTGAAAAAAATCTTAAATTGATTAAGACAGCAATGACTTTTGTAAGAGCTACATCTTTCAAAAAAAAATAGAGTGGTGTCATCTGCATATGCACTCAAGATAATGTTGGTATCCATAATTTGAATACCTTTTATATTTCTATTGATCCCTAATGGCAGGTTTAAAATTCACTAACAAATTAATTAAATAAGTATGGCGCTAAGGGGGCACCTTGACGAGAGACCACGAGGATAATGAAAAAAAGTAGTTGAGGCATGCCACATTATACCACACAAGATGATATATTAGAATAAAAAAACCTGAATCCATTAAATTGTATGTAGGCCAAAGTAAAGTATTAAGGAGTTTTTAAGATGAAAGACCATTCAAGTTTATCGAATTGCTTTCTCAAAGTCCAACCATAAAAAGAAAACCACTTATAAGATTAATATTGGCATAATGAATTAGTATCAAGTGTAAGACGGATATTTTCGCCTATGTAACGGCTTTGAAGAAAAGCCTGTGAATTCAGGGGTGAAAATATGAGGGTGGTAATACTGGGTTTTAACCTATCAGCGATGCCTTGGGTAATTATTTATAATCTATGTAAAGTAGTAGTGAGATGGGTCTCCAGGTTTTTAAACACGAGTAGGATCTATCTTTTTTGGTATCAGTTTAATAATTCCCTCTTCGTCGGTCAGTAGACAACAGTACCACTCTCAAAAGCAGAACTAACGAGTCAAGAAGGTAGGGGCCTAACTGTCAAACAAAGAATTGATACCATTTCTGCTGGAAATCCATCAGTTGCCGGGGGATTATTATTAGGCATGGTTTTCAGCAACGAGAAAGAATTCGTTACGAGTACTAATCCTTCACATGATTGCTGCTGCTCACAGTTAGCCTAGGGGAATTAAACATGTGGAGAAGGGAAATTCGTTAAGGTTACATTCTGGAGGATTACAGGAGCTATATAGGTTATGGTAGACTTTTTTTTTTTCCTCGTTAAGAATATATTTACCATGTAAGCATTCGACCATCATCGGTAGTAATTTGGTAATTAATCTGCTGGCGACTGATCCTTTTTTCAAGTTATAAATAATATCGAGTATTTTTTTCACCATTGTCCACCCACTGTGCACGAGATCTTATCATAGCACCCTTTGTTTTGAAGCTATCCAATTTTTTTCAAGCTCGCTTTTACATATATTAATAAGATAGCAAATAATGGGATGGATTTAGTTGTACCTTTCCTCAAGAGTGTTTAACCTATTCGTGAGGTTAGTCTCAGTTTTCTTGCGTTGTTCGATAATCGGATGGAGTAACTAATGTAAGACTAAGGATTTTACATTTGAGGAAATCCCAAAAAACAAAGCAGGATTAAAATCAAAATTATTATTACGAGTATCTTGAATACATTGTTTCACTTGGGTTACATAATCAGGGTCATGTAAAGGACGTATTGACACTTACTCCCCCCCCAAAAGCCCTTACCTCTAGCCTCGGTCTTTTGGGACAATATTAAGTAGAACATGAATGGTCGCCTTTATAAAACCCGCAACTAAATTCACAGGTATCGGATTGGAGCCAAAGAGATTAAAAGGACACAAGGAAGTAGGTAATCTAAACGACATTGAATCGGAGGGTTCACGGAGCGCCAGTATATCTATGGCACATTTGGCTGACGTTCTCTCCAATATCAATTAAATCATAGTGGTCCATGATGGATTTGATAACACGTTGTTGAATTGAATGATGGTATGAGCTCTACGCCTCCGTTCTTATCTAAATCAACATTCAAAACACACATTAAAATCACCACCACAGATTATCGATTCACAATCAACTCATCAAGAACATCATGAAACTTTTTCAAAAACGGATGGGTCATTCCATTGTTAGGCCCATATTATGTTGATTAGAGTAATTTTCTGACCAGTCAATAAGGACATCTAGAACTAGAATTACCGACCATCCATTATCGGCGTTAGATTAAATAACCTCGCCAGGTTGCCATTTTTGTTAAAATTAAAAAACACACTTTCTGCCTTTTGCTCCTCTTTGCTATTGGTGAGTACCATGGGAATTAAGGATCTTTTCACCCCACTCAGCATCCAAACGCACTCACCTCCATTATTTAAACGAACTGTGGGATTCCTGCAATAAAGAAAATAGAGGTGTTTGTATTATGCAACCAGTTAAACACATGTCTGCGCTTAAAAGCATCTCTGAGGCCACGGTATTCAATGAGCAAAATACGTATGCTAGTATCCATCACATATTAAATAAAGCTGTACGATAAGTGGATAAAAAACAACCTTGCCCTTTATGTAGTGATATCATTTCATTTACCTACAATCCAAATAGAATTATGGTTCTCCATCATATATACAATAATTGGTACAATAAAAAAAAAATTAAAGCTACCCATAAAATATGATTTAAAGTACAAGACTTACAACTTAACAGATGCACAGAAAAGCGGGCTTCGTATTATCGATGCTTGGTGCACATGAGAGGGGCGGCCAAACACATTCAAAAAGCAAATAATCAATCACAAGAGGGAAACATACATATTCAGCCAATCTTATAGACTTGACCTCTATGACCTTTGATCTAAGCATGCGACCCCGACCCACATCAACAAGTGAGGGGTCCCACCGGCTGCACAAATGGGCTCAAGCTTATTCATATAAGGGACTTCAACTTTGCAATTTAGGTCAATTTTACCTTATTAAGCCAATCTGTTAAATTGACCCCTAACATAAACTTTGACATGTGTATGTGAACTCTGACCTCATCAGCAATGAGAGAACTAGGAGAACCTAGGTTGCATCTTGACAAAAGTTTGGTTATCCGTCAAAGTATGCGGACAGGTAAACACTAAAACAAGCAGTGCGATACACAAAATCTTGTGAGAGCTGTTTCATTACACACCTCCTTCTGGCCCTCAGTAAAAATACATGTACATGGGCTACACTTGTAGAATCATGTGTGTTTGGGATTGAGATATAAAAAAATTGAAAAAAAAAAAAATTAAAAAAAAATACATTGGTCCCCGGACTGCATTGTGTGGCTGCCGTCGCGGTTTATGAATGATAGCCCACATGACCTTTGACCTTGATATGTGACCCTGAACTCATAACCAAATGAGGGATTACATGTAAATAATATAAAAATCACTTTTCAAAGAAGCAAATTTACATTTTCAAGGCCCATCTTACAACTGGACCTCACAAAATGACCTTTGACCTTGGTATATGACATTTGACCTCATCAAGTGAGGGATCGCATTTTGCACCTATGACTTCAAGTTTGGTTTACATGAACCTCAACTATCAAATGAGGTTAATTTTACATTTTCAGCCCATTTTACCAACTTGACCTCACATGACCTCTGACCTTGGTATTGTTGACCTTTGACCTCATCAACAAAGGGGGATGTCATGGGCACCTGTGACCCAAATTTGGTTTAAATCATCAAAGCATGTGGACACCACAAGCAAACGCTAGCCCTCTTCCCACAACAGACAACAGAAATGTAACAGACATCAATAACAGACTACAGTGGACAAAGTAATCCCTATGTGTCTTTCTGCTTTCAGGCGGCGCACAAAAAGGAATACCAAAGTACATGTAAATTAACCTTGCGGGGTTTAACCGCAACCTAAGTTTTTTTAAAGGGTTCTAAATCGATTTGGGCTCAATAGACAATATGGCCATTTTTCCCTCCTGTGGTTCTGCATGCTATGTGAATAACATGTTCATGTAGAAATTGATTATAACAAAACCAATGAACAAACAAATTGATTATACGCTAAATGGATTTAAACAGAATAATTTATGACAACTGAAAAATATTATTGATTATGAAAAAAATAAGTAATTTTTTTTTTTTTTTAATAGTTAAAATTTTAAAATCCTCAATTACATTTAAATTCAAATATATTTAAAAGTTTTGTTTAAAAAAAAAAAAAAAAAAATTTTACTCTTTTAAAGACTATTGTATAGGAGACGACGACAGAGAAAATAAGGCATATCCTGGGGATTTTTGAAATTTAACATATTAAAAAAATTTCTGGGGAATCTTACTCTGTGAAAGCAGGATTAAAAATCGGGAAGAAAACCGCTATTTTCCAGCATTTCTCCACTCTCAAATGCAAAACGAGTGAAAATTTCACTCCCCAAAAACTGAAACGGTGAATTTCTTGTAAACCACTCCAAAATTGAGTGAAAGAGCGAATAGTCCACTCAAAAAGAATGAAAATCACTAAAAGAGTGGATTTCCACTTCATTTTTCGTGTTGTCCTTCGAAGTTCGAATCCTCAAAAGTGTTTTTGTCCTTCGTTTAAAACGAGTAGAAAAATTCCACTCTTGTTGGAGTGCGTTTTAATCTTTCTGAGTGGAAATTCACTCGTTTTAAGTACAAAACCACTCATTTGGAGGGTTTACAAAAGTTGGCCATCTTTTGTGAGTGAAATTTTCCTCGTCTACATTTAGAGAGCAGTATTCACAAATATCCACACCCTTAAACAAGTAAGTTTTTGACGTGAAAAGCATACACAAACTTTTGTATTTTTTTTTATGTTTTGCTGACCCTAACACAAATGTACGCAACATACATCGCCTATGATCTCAATAAAAACGACCCCCAATTATACGCAGTTTTTTAAACGAGCATGATATCCACTTGGAATACACGTGTCACCCCCCCCCGGGGGGGGCTCGGCGGCGCCTTGTTTCCGTGAACAAATATGAGACCGGTTGGGGCCTCTTAAATTAAACATGTAGGGCAATATTACCATTGTCATATTGTAAAACATCATGCGTGACGTGATAAAAACAAAAATAAATACTGAGCGCAAAAGTACTAAAGTCCATTTTGTGATTTTGAATTACCAGTATTCGAAAACTTAAAAGATTGTAGGGATTTAATGGTAAGAGATATACAATTAAAATTTGCATGGTTTAGAGAAAGAAAAATGCTTGGGATATATGTGTAGAAAAAATATTGTGATGCGGGCCAAAGTATTACGAGATAACAAATATATCGATTTTGGATTTTTAATACTTTTGCGCTCAAATGGAGTTCTGCACTGTTTATTGCCTAAAAACACCAAAGATTTTCTAGCATTCTAGAAGTGACCTAAACAATAATAAAAAAGTACATTTAGCAGCTAAAGGAAACAGTTCATATTGGACGTCCATTTTGTAATGAGTGATTGAGGTAGTGTTTGGTTTCTATTCAATACGTTTAAGGAATTCTCAAAATGAAATTTAAATCCATGGTTTGATTATTAAACAATGTTGAATCAATGAAGTTTTATTGTTGTTTATTAAGATTCACTCATAACTAAATCATTAAATGTGTGTATTTTGCTATTTTTGTTATAAAATCAAACTATTTCGAACTTTAATGCACCCCCATCTACAACCCCAAACACCAGGGGTTGTACGTTGCTATGTTTATCACTGTTGCTATGGGGGATTTGCTCTCAAGTTGGCGTTATTGCAAAAAATAGACTGCCCCAAAAAGGTTTTTTAATTTAATTTTTTAAAATAATTATATATTATTTAATGACCTCTAAGAATTCAAAACCGTGAAACCCAATTTGGCGCCAGGTCTTCGCTTTTTCCAGTTGCCCGCGCACCATGATTTGCAAGTAATATTTCGCCGCATTTATTTATTTTTATTTTGACTTGATGACTCTGGGAAAAATTAGATTCTTTTAAACCAAAAAGGTCTCAGACATATTTTTTCACAATAAGTGATCCCTTAATCGATATTTGTTGTAAAAACTAATGATTCTACAGTGTAAAACTGATCATTTTTTTAAGAGACATGAGGATATTTCAGAAAGAAGCCCGCCCCTTTTTTTCGAACCCGGGTTTTTTTTGCATATTTGGAATGCTTTTACAATGTATTAGATCACACCTGAATGAAATAAGGGCCGAATACGTCGTTGTATGTAATAAAATGATGTGATTTAGTACTTTCTGTGTGCACGACAGAAAGTCAAAGCACGGTGTTCTATGGGGCAATTACGATTAGTCAGGCAAGTTCAAAACCAGGTTTGCTGTTTTCTTTGTACTTGCTTGTCCAAATAAACCTTAGGAACGTTCTGGGTAGGTGGTCTACAATCGAATCCTTTTGCAATTTGGAGAGAAATTGGTATCCTAAAAAAATATCCTCTTCCTGTCACTTTAAATTAAAAAATGAAAAAACATTATGTATTTTCGAAATTTTTGGTTTGGTGAGGGCTACCTCCAGGGGGAAAACTACTGAAAAATCTTGCAAACCACTTATTGTAATTCGTTGTAGTTTGTGAGTGTGTAACAATACTTCAAACCCCTTATTTATGGAAAAATTTGACAAAACTTAGTCTCTGGCAATTTAACCCTAAAAGGCCCCCCCCCCCCCGACGTGAAATACCACGGAAAACAGCAGAAAATCCAGTTTTTGTGTTAAGGATACAGTTACACTATGTGTATCTTATTTATTTGATTTTATTTGTAGTAACAGAGCAGGTTGGCATACTGGACACACATCATGGCCAAAAAATCCAACTTTGCTTGAAAAAAATGGACGAAAACACCATGAATTTGCGATTTTTTTAAATTTTTTCGCATTTTTGCATGGAGTCATGGTTTGACGTCACTGTGATGTAATAAAAGGTTATGTTTGTACTGTTTTGGATCATGGACTCGGAAGGGTCCACTGGTACCAACATATGTGATGAGTTCATCACTCCGTTTCCAGATTACTGGGGGCGGAATCCGTCCCGCCCCCCCCCCCCCCACGACGGTGGCATGGATCCAAAAAGTCCGGCTTTTTAGGTCAAAGAGTTCTGTTGACAAAAATTAAGCAAAAGATATTTTTCATCGCTTTTTCAAAGGGACGTTCACACATGCACTCCACGGAACTCCTTGTACACACTGATGCATCTAATTAACATTTTAAAAAAAACATTCCAATACAGAAACTTTTCAGTAGAATTTTGCCTATGGGAACTGAAATTACACAAAAATACAACGCGGTCCCGGACCGCGAGTGTCGTCGGCCGTTCTTCGCGAGTTGTGAAGGGGCCAAAGGTCACATGAAGATTACCAACATCCACATTGAGGTCACCAATATGTCACCCCAACCGGCCCCCTCCTTTCCAACAAATTAACATCATAGTAGACCCTTACGGAACTCAGACTGCATGCAATATATTAGGGTTCACATTTTGACCAAAAGGTCACCTGTTTGATATTGAAATTATAAGCAAATTTTTAAAATCACCCTTGGTCTCTCTTTTAAGGACATTATTGTAACCAAATACACTGGTAGAAATCTATTGAGTGTCTAATCTATATGAAATTACTATTTGACCACAATATTTGGGTGCCTCAAAATCTCTGTTGCACCTTTAACGCACCAATTTAACACAAAGTTGATCAATGGCATATGTTGGCATTCCTATATCCAATCAAAGGGGAGTTTCCGTAACCTGACCAATACTGACACACTTTCTTCTGACACACAAATTCGGAAACAACGGAAAAAACATGTGCTTTTTATTCCGTGAAAGGGTCCTAATTCATAAGTTGTTGTCAGAAAAAAAAAAGTGTCTCAGATGGGTCAGGTTACGGAAACTCAACCATTCAAAGTATAATGTACTTCTCCAAGCTCCAAACAGGTGGATAATTGTGGAGGACGGCTTAAGCTCGCATACAACCGCCAAACGGGTCGAAATTAAGGTTTTATTTACACAATAAACATGTAAACATTTACATCACACATTAACGTAAAGCCACACACCAAGTTAATTTTTGTACTACAAACAAACATGTACAAAAGAACACTATAAATTGCAAAATCTTGCCCAGTTTTATGTATTTTTTTTTTTTTTTTTAAAAAGTTAAAAAAGGTGTTTGCTATTTATAATTATATACAACTTTGGTAAACAGTCAATTTAACATAAAAAATAGGTAATACATTTTTTACAAAAAATTGTTGTTCCCTATTTTTACACAACTTATTATTTTTACCACCTCAAATAAAAAGTTAATCATATATTTTTTTACAAATCTTGTTTTCTATGGTACTCTTCGAATTGAAATAAAAATATCAGACCAACTCTCATTTCAACATATGTATGTGATTTTAATTAGGAGGCGGTTACCATGGGTACAATTAAGAGATGTGGTGAACTGCCTCTATCTATTATTAAATATACTTACTTTACTTGCGTTTAGATCGACCTTACAGGTTGGCGTTATAATCGGGACCCTTTCATTTCCAGAGGGAAATCAAGGATGCCTTTCACAAAGTTGGACATAAATATTAATGTAGAGACATAGACAATGAGACAATTGATTGATTCGAATGGATTCGATGCCATCCAAACAACGACTTTGGTGAATATTTTGTAATTTTGCACAACCTTAACTCAGCGAAAAGAAATTCAGCCATGTATGGGAGAATTAATTTTAGTTATCTGTTTAATCGTAGGGGTTGTGGTATACAATGTCTAAGGTATACAATGGCGTATTGAATGTTTAATCAAAACAACACAAAATATGTCACACTTTTTAGTGTATTTATGGCATATTTTGAACGTTTAATTTTGATCATTTTATGTACTGGATATTGGGGACATGGTTTAATTGACTTCTTTTGACAAATCTATTGGATTCAATTTGAGTTTGATGTTTGAAGCACTATAAGCGGATTGTGCAGGCGTTTGGCTATACTTATATTTTCAATGTTAAAAAACATGATGGTGAACTTTATACGGTATCTCCATTTTTCAACATAAGTTTGTTTTCCTGTATGTAAAAATCTCACATTACTGGTATCAGAAGCAATGTTGTGTTACGGATTCTAGTGACAACACAATTCTGTGGTATTAAATATAGACATGAAGAATATGTTGTATTTTTTGGATATATCTCGGCCGGCATGGGTTTATATATGTGTTACTTGATATACATTGACCGATTGGATTCAGTACAGAAACTTGGAGTACCGTGAACTGGGAAATGAATATTCTTTTAAATCCATGAATACCAAATTTAAAAGAAGCCCAATGTTAGTGCGGACTGGGCGGATGGTGGAGGTAAGAAGGGAGGGGGACGAATAGATAAAGTTGGAAGGGATTGAATGGGGTTGCGTGGAGTGCATGGGATGGGATGAAATGGAAAGGACGATGTGATTATTAGTTATCCCTGTTTGTTCGTGCCGCTACGAAAAGGTATCATGTTGTGCATGAGAACAAAAAGGGGTTTACGAATTCGGAGTCGAGATTCGGAGTCGAGATTCGACTGCGTCTAGGGAGGGTAGTCCCATCACCAACACCCTGGACCGTACCTTTTCACTACTTTTTTTGAAAACATGTTGTGTTTGGATAACATTCTTTGGAAATCTTTTGTTGACTGCATAGATTTAAGATTAAATTTGTCTAAACACTATTTTTCCTGCGAATGCATTTCAAAGTACGTAAGTAACCAATGGAAAATTCGTCGTTTTTGCATGATGATAATGTTGTTCTTTTTGACGGCATTGATCCTATTGGTAATTAAATTTAGAAATGAAACATCGCAAAACTTTGGTTTTCCCAATTAATAAGATCATAACATTGATGATTTTGCAATTTTCAATCGTGTAAAATTCATAGCCTCTTTTATGGGAACGATTACGATAGCAAGCAAGTCAAACACATTTCTTTTTGGGTTTGCTTTTGGTTCGTGTTTGCCAATAGGACCATGCGAAACGTTCTCGGTAGGTGTTCTACCACCGATCAAGTGCAAATTGAGAGAAAATTCGTATCCTCAAAAATCTGCTCCTGTTCCTTTAACTCGTTACCTGGGCGACATTTCTCAAAAATGAGTTGGCATGTGTTGAATATCATAATGATACACATGATCTCTAGTTTTTGGAAAAGTATGTCATTTGACTCTGGTTGCCATGGTAACTGAGAAAAAGCCTGTGATTGACAACTACGGGAACACAAACAGAACTACAGTCGTACCATACTAGTTCTAATTTATGGTTACACTTTTATCCATGTGATACTTGTAATTTTAGAATGTAAAAATAAAGTTTGAAGAATGAATTAATATTGAAATTTCTGTAGGCCTACTTACATCTATACCGTTCAGTTTATTGGTTTTTTTGTTGTTGTTGTAAATTTTAAATTAAAACTTGTATAAAATCAAGTTCTTGAATGTAACGGACGGACGGACGGACGGACGGACGGATGATGGATGGATGGATGGATGGATGGATGGATGGATGGATGGAACGACTGATAAAATTAAATGTTCCAAAATTTAACGTACACTTTGCATTTATACTATTGGTATTTTCTCAGTGGTTTGTTGTTATTGTTTGTATGTAAAATAAAGAATTTATATAACAGAATGAACTTTGAAAACGTTTGAATCGTCTTGGTATGACGTGCCTAGATGAATTATTTTAATGTTTTAAAGGTAAAAGCATAGGTTACCATCAAATTGACTGGACCCCATTTTTACAACCGCCACTTATATTTTGTGCGCTTCTGTTCTGTAGGCCAATAAATTCGTTTTAAGCTTGTAAACCTTGTATGTTCACAAAAATGGGTTTATCAATAAATATTCAATATTCGCACAGTATTAAATAGGGCTGCAAATATCATTATTGCTTCTACCAGCAAAACCGCAAGTTTCTTCAAAAAGGTAATTGCTGGGCGTATGTGCAAGTGCCAGCCTCTCATATCAAGTAGAGAACACAATAGACATAATCGGAACAAGCACCTTTAATATATCCAACTAGCGAATAGTTCGTAGCAATCTACACAATGCATAGTTATCATATTATGTGGCAAAATAGGTCATAGAGCATTCATTAATCCAATTGGCATTGACTTCTTTGACCTTATCTCGGTAAGTAAACTTTAACATAACCAAAAAAAAACTATACTTTGGGGAGTGATATTTCCTCAGGCAATAATTTGCAGTATATTTAAAATATAATCAGAGTAATAGTAGCAGAATGGTGAAATATTGTGCATTTGGGTGAAATAGTACCAATGTGGCCAAGAGGTAGCTATTGATATGTAACAAATCTGGTTAGGGGCCAAATAAATTTCCTTCCAATATGAGCCGCCCATTTTCAAAATGGCCGCCACCTCTAAAAGGCATTAATTATTGCAACATATGTGGTTGTAAACTTTATTATATAGGTCAGATCAGACTTGGTTTAACTTTGTAAATCAGATTTCTGTTATTTCACCAAAAAGTAGTTTAATTCAAAAGGCGGTCACCACCTTGGGCCTAAATTCAAGAGGGCTGCCGCTCACAGAAAAAGCTGCTTTTGTAGTTACAGTGCAAACCATGGTTTCGTTGATGATTTTCTAAAAAACTTTGGCCCTCAACATATCCAAAACTACATTTACTGGACATGAATCAAATATGGCTGCCAATTCAAAATGGCTGCCATATTCAAAAAGGCTGCCAAAAAATGACAGCCTATAAATTGATATTTTAAAGGTAGTATGATTTAATGGTGTGTCATGGTAAATGAGAAGATTTAATTAACATGTAAAACATTAATTGGTGTCTTGTATGGTTAAACATTTGTACATTTGTGTAGGGGTGTATTACATAAACAATACGAGCTATTGATTAAAATTACAGATACCGCTCTCCTCATGGTTCACTTGGAAATGGGAAATGAATAATGAAAGCATCTCGTCCTTAGGAGGGGACGTTAAGCAGGCGTAACGGGGGTCGGACCGTGTAAAGAGAGTCACAACTGTACATGTAAATCGCAGTCAGGGTCGAATAGAGTGAGGGTGTAAACACCTGAATGTTCCCAATCAGCCCCCAGTCTCAAAAAAAGAGGGGGCAGGGTAGGGAGCGTCCGTACAGGATCATGATACACATAGGTCCACGGATAAGCTTAAACAGCCACCCCCCCCCACCACCACCCCCCCCAACCCCCCCCCCCCCCCAAGTAACCCCCCCCCCCCCCCTTAACTGTGAATAAATCCTGACCCACCACAAGCAGTACGAATTGAATTGTGGAACACGCTAAAAGAAGAACATAAACAATATGGCTGACATGTTCAATAAACTGGCTGCCACTATAAATTTGATATAACCGTACTTAGATATACTGCTGATTTCGATTGTCAGTGGTACCTCACAGGTCCTTTAGGCCATTCTACCAGGTAATCTTTATATGGGTAAGTGTAATTTCTAAGAATTTAATCATATTCATAAATAGCTGTACGTCACTTTGTTAGTATTTAATACGGAGTTATAATCATGTTTACAAGGGACCAAATACAGAAAATGATGTGGTCATGTGAGGCGTTACTGCTTAAAAAATTACCAAGTATTTTTGGATTGTTTCAGTCATGCATTAATCATTCAGTATTCATTTGGATTTCTGATAACTGGTCGAACCTCCATTCATATTTATGCAATGCATCCCTAATAGTTTTAAGACGAGCTAGCGGAGATGTTTGTTGTGGATGATGCGTAATAATCAGATACTAACAATCGTAACTATCTATCTCCATGCACCACATGAAGAAGCAGGCTTCTACTTCATGTAGCCGATGCTGCGGCTCAAGGATACCAAAGGATCATGCTGCCTACTGTGGCACAGACGCTGTGCTTTTTTTCTCTAGCCTTGTTCAGACCAGTCCAACCTCAATGAACTCTGGCTAGCAGTGTGGTAACGGGAATGAATCGCAGATTCCCACCAGCACATACGATTGCCCAGACCCTAGTGACCAGAGAACTCTTGTATCTGCGATGTTCACACCTTCAACGGTTGCACAAAGGGGGGGGTGTGGAAAGAAAACAGCATGGGAAGCAAGCACAAAATCTTCCTGGTGTTGTAAAACTTTTGCAAACATTGGAAGGAACTCCTCCTAAGAAGATTAACCTGGAAATAAACTAATGAAAACAATTGAAAGATTTATTGTCCTCATGTACGACAGAACAATATCAGGTAGAGTGTGATGATGCCGTAGGGAGATCCTTGAGTTCATTCCACCACCTTAGATGCTCTGTGTCAACACTCAAACAGGAGGCAACATATCAGGACAGACATTGCTTGGGCAAGCATTGCGGCGAGCTCCAGAGCTACAGATCCAGCTGACTAAGGTCGGAAAAAATGCAGCTTCACAGTCCTGTAGTGGACAACCTTGCAAGAGGCATCAAAAGCATGTCAAAAACTGTGGCAGTGGATGTACATGTCATAAAAGATGTGGTGTGGGTACAAGTCTGGCTGCTTCATGGAATTCTGCAAGGCCTTTGTCTGTGAGTGTTGCTCAAACATTGGGAAGACACTGAATCTGCAAGTCATGGTATGGCAGTGTTGCCACCAACATTGGGCCAGACCAAGAGATGTTCCATTGTCTGTGCGCCATGTTCTACACTTACAGGTAGTGTCCTGATATGCTTCCAGGTAGCCCCACTTTACAAGGCAACCTGGATTGATCCGATTGTGGTTATGAATCCGTTGAGACATCTCCATTCAGCCCATGAGGCGTCAGCTCCAGGTGGGTGATGCTCTTCAGGTTCAATACCAATAGATGTTACTGGGTTGATAGCAAGTTTTTTTTTCCACAAGGCAAAAAAAAAGCACTCTCTTAAACTTATTGAGACTGTTTCAACGGGTTGGACTTTGCTGAGAAATCTTCCTGGAATTAAGGTGGGTGGAGCTGGTCTCTGTCCAGACATAGGGTGTTTCACATTATATGGGCAGCTACGCTCTTGAATGCTAGCTATACTAAACAGAAGTTGGTGGAGCAATTCCTGCCTAGGAGTATAAGTTGTCCATTGACATTCTGTTAAGTGGCAGGAGGCATTTAATGCTGGATCAAGATTCTTAGCATGGGTTGACCTCCCATAAAGGGTAAGCATACTGCACATAAGTAGTACAGAACAAGTGCCGTCGATCATAGGGTTATGGGGCGAGCACCCATCTTTGTGCAGTAGTTGTTCCAGATGTTATGCGTTGAACATACTTTCTCTCTTTCATGATGTGGGTCTTATAAGAGAGAAAGTATGGTCCTAGGTAAATCCTAGGTAGACAGAATAATCAGTGATCTCGGGGTCTTCCAGACCAGGTTTATTTAAGCTGACGTTGGGCTTCACGGTTGCTTAGATGGAAAGTACATATCTGTGTCTTCAATGGATTTTGCACACGGCGATCGAAACCAACAGAGCTATCAAGACTGGGTTGCTAGAGGAGTGATAGCAAACAATCTATAGTTGGGGTCTTTTTTTAGGTTTTCGGGAAAAGGTGTCCATCGCTTTCCTAGCCGTGCTCGTAATACGGAGGTCGCCGGTTCGAATCCGGCCGGCGCACAGGGGTTTTTTTCCACATTGTGTGCGCTGGCTATATCAGGGAAAGATTAATAAATATCATCCCTGTCCTACCTGGATAACTAAGTAGTGAAAATTTAAAAACAAAATAGAAATTGTTATGTTTAAATATACCATCTGATGATATCCCCTAGGAAAGCGATGGACACTTCGAACCTAAGACCTCTTAGATGATATCTACGAGTCCTTACCAACCCATTCTTGCCCCCCTAGCTCCCACGCCCCCAACTGTTTAAGTTCCCCCTTGCCTAGTAATACAGAAAGGGTCGCCGGTTCTGAATCTGGACAGGGGCACATGTTTTTGTGTCAACACTTGTGTGCGCTTATAGTAGTTAAAATTTCAACTTGGTGGGGTGTAACATTTTTGGCTGATGTGGAGGTTTTGTTGGTACATTCGACCTCGAAGCTTTGTTAGACATTCATTCTTGCATGTTATGGTCCATATCGGTGGATTCCAATTAAGGTGTGCCTGGTTTTGATCCTTTTCCTATGGACACTTCCTCACCTTTAGCAGTTGTTTTAACTGAGAAAGGATCGGTTCAAACATGGTGAATCCCCTTGATATCCTTTAGGCACATTCCGTGGAAAAGCCTGGTATGTATTCCGTCCTACAGGCCCTTGGTATGGAATCTCCGCGGCAGTCCTTATTCACTACTTTGGGCAAAATTTGTCATAGTTAACGGAGTTTTGGAGCAACCTTCTTCACGTTCTGATTCAAGTCATCAGTGAATCCTCGCCTAGTCTGCTTTTTTCTGTA
Organism: Ophioderma brevispina; assembly: GCA_023653785.1. NCBI lineage: Eukaryota > Metazoa > Echinodermata > Ophiuroidea > Amphilepidida > Ophiodermatidae > Ophioderma > Ophioderma brevispina. The sequence continues at coordinate 50,012 of JAMKCH010054593.1, read as the reverse complement.
GTTTAAAGTGCCGCTTTATAAAGGCACTTTGGTTGGTCTTACTGCCGCATTACTTAGAGTTAGTGGAACAGGATTCAGAACAATCTTGATGCCCAAAGGTTTTTTGAATAAATAGCATATATAGATATGGATTGTAACCTTCTTCCATGGGACTATAAAATGATACTTAGGGTCGTGAAGGTGATTGTAGATGTTGACTGTCTAACCCCATTCTCCACAGCTGGTCCGTCTTTATTGGCTCATTGTCGTCCACTGGGTACTATGGCTGTTGAAATCGTCCACTTAAGAAATGAGATTTAGGGGAAATTTCGAAAGGAATTGAGGGGTGTGCTTCTTTTTTTTTTTTTGAAATATAATGATGGAGGTTGTAGACGGAGATAACTATGTCAGAGCCGAGTTCAATGGTGAGTACTTCGAGGGTCCAGAAGATATTTGAGGTTGCTCCAACATTTGGAAGACACTGATGTCTCAAGTTCTTGTACTGTGCATTTTTGCACCAACATTGGGCAAACCACGAGATGTTCCATTGTCTGTGGCACTGTTCTACATTCAGGTAGTGTCCTGATCTCTTCCAGGTCGCCCCACTTTCTACATGCAACCTTGGATTATCCGAATGTGGGTCTGAATCCGTTGAGACATCGTCATTCAGCCCATTAGGAGCCAGCTCCAGGTGGGTAATTGCCATCAGGTTCAATACAAAATGTTTTACTTGGTTGATAGCAGTTTTTTTTTTCCACAAGGCACACTCTCTTAAACTTATTTTAGAGACTGTGTTTCAAAGGTTGGACTTTGCTGGAGAACTCTTCCTGGATTTAAGGGCTGTTGACAGCTGGTCTCTGTCCAGACATAGGGTGTTGCCATTAGAATATTTGGCAGCTACGCTTTTGCATGCTCGCTACACGACAACAGAAGTTTGGTGGAGCAATTCCTGCCTGGGATGTATAAGTTGTCCTTTGGAGTTGGTCGAAGACACCCTGTGATAAGCTGGCAGTAGGCATTTAATGCTGGATCAAGCTTCTTGGCATGGGTTTACCTTTCCCATACAGGTTAGCATACTTTGCACATAAGTAGTACAGAACAAGTGCCGTCGATCATAGGGGTCTGTGGCGACATCCCCAGCTTGTGCCAGTTGAGTTTTTCAAGTGTTTATTTGCGTGAACATACTTACTCTCTTTTCATGATTGGTCTTATAAGAGAGAATTCGGTCCAAGGTAACTCCCTGGTAGACGAATAATCAGTGATCTAGGGGTCCTTCCGACCAGGTTAATTTAAGCTGAGTTTGGCTTCACGGTTCTTAGATGGCAAAGTACTATCTGTGTCTTTAATGGATTTTGCACACGGCGATCTAACCAACTGAGCTAACAAGACTGGGTTGCTAGAGAGCGATATATACCATCTATAGGTGTAGTTCGAAAGTGTCCATCGCGTTCCTAGCGTGCTAGTAACGGAGGTCGCCGGTTCGATCCTGCCAGGCGCACATGGGGTTTTTTTTTCAACACTTGTGTGCGCTGGCTATCTCCAGGAAAGAATTAATAATATCCATCCCTGTCTACCTGGAGAACAAGTTAGTTAATATTTAAAAAACAAATAATAATTGTATATGTAAATATACCATCTGATTCTATCCCCTATGAAAGCGATTGACCCTTTCGAACCTAACGACCTATAGGATGATTTCGATCGCTCCTCTACCAACCCATTCTTTATAGCTCAGTTTGTTAGGGAACACAAGGTGTGGAAGAAAGAGTTCCTGCCTATATACGAAGGTCTCCGGTTGCGAATCTGACCGGGGCACATGTTTTTTTTTCAACCTTGTTGGTGCGCTTATAAGTATTTAAAATTTCAACTTGGTTTGTTAACATTTTTGGCTGATGTGAGGTTTTTGTTGGATACATTGACTTCGAAGCTTTGGTTAGACCATTCAGTCTTTCTGTTTACTTGTGGGTCATGATCGGTTTTTGTGATTGCACCTTCCGTTTTTGGCCTTTTGTTTGACTCCTCTTGCTCGTTCAGGCACCTTCCTCACCTTATGCAGTTGTTTTAACTGAGAAAGGATCGGTTTCAAACATGGTGAATACCCTGCTATCCTTTAGCACATTCCTTGGAAAGGCCTGGTATGTATTCCGTCCTACAGCCTCTTGGTATTAATTCTCCGGGCAGTCTTATTCACTATTGTGCAATTTTGTCATAGTTACGATTTTTGGAGCACTCTCACGTTCTGATCAAGGTCATCAGTGATCCTTGCATTCTGTTTTTTTTTTAATATTTAAAAATTGCGTTTTAATTACAAAAATAATTACTGACTTCAGCATTGACTTAGAGTTAGTAGAACAGAATTCAGAACAATCTTGCTGCACAGTTTTTTTGCCAAAATAGCTATATACTGGATTGTACCTCTCTTCCATGGGCACTATAAAATGATCTCTTAGGGTCGTGAAGTGAGTTAGAGTTGACGGTGCTACCATTTCTTCCACAGCTGGTCCGCTTTATTGGGCTTCATTGTAGCCCCTTTGGGTACTGTGGCTGTTTAAATCGCCAATTAAGAAACGAGGTTTAGTGGAATTTCCGAAATTGAATTAGGGTTCTTGAAATCTACTTATGAGGGTTTGTAGACTGATTAACTATGATAGAGCCGAGCTCAATGCTGAGTATTCGATTTTGTCCAGCATTGAGGTTTCTTCTACAACGGGGTTGTTTTCACACATAGAGCACATCCACACTGTCCGATGTGATTTCCGATGCACGCATTTTCATGGAAGTATTTATAGACCTTAACTACCATTAAGGCTACAAGTACTCCTCCAGAGTCAACTCACTTTTTGGTCGTGGCCAATTTGGCATCATTTTAAATTTGCCGTAGAAGTGCACGTATATGATCATTGGCTTAGAGCACGAGGAAATCAAGCTTTTCATTGTGTAACATGTGTCCTTGGCCTGTTTTTTTGACCGATTGCTGGGGCAATGAATGGAATTCTCCCACCACTGGATTTACATTTTACATGCGTGGTATAAACACAGAACCAACAATACCAATCAATAGGTATGTTAGTTTTAATGTGAAAAACATATTCGGTAGCACGGAGGAATCATACAGGCACGTAAGTGACACTTCAAAAGTATGACATTCGAGTTTGGCAGCCATCTTGGCAAATTATATGGAAAGAAGCAATTTACAACAGACCTTAATTTGTTTCCCCATAAGTTGATGTGATTCCACACCTTCCTTGAGGAGTTATATCACGATTAAGAAAACATTAATTTTTGATAATCAAAGGATAAGCTTAGGTGACAAATTAGCCCCATTTTGGATTTTCGCCGCCATTTGGATTCAAGTCTTATTGGTAACCTTTTTTATTCTTAAGGTGATTTGAATTCGATCTTTAATGCACATGTTCCAATAACACCCTATGTGATCATAACCATATCAAGAAACATCCCCCCCCCCCCCCCCCCCCCCCCCCCCCCCCCCCCCCCCCCCCCCCCCCCCCCCCTCATTTCTGTAATCACATGATACGCTCAATTAGCCGCCATTTTGGATTTTTTTGCCATTTTGGATCATGTTGCGAATGTAAACATGGAATTACCAGTGGAGTGTCAATCCGGGTATTTCTGTCCTAAATGCACAAAACACAATCAATTGAGTAATTGGATCATATAATAAACATAGAAAGCACGTATAAACATGACATTTTAACAGTGGCGGCCATTTTGAATTTTGCGGCCATTTTTGGAAGGCAATTAATTTGGCCCCTAGACCAGATTTATTTAGCTTATCAAGTGCTACATCTGTGCCAAATTGGTACTTTGTCACCCAAAAGTGGGCACAATATGTTTGATATCTGCAACCATCTGCATGACTAACTTTCAATGTTGACCCGGTACAAACTGATTGAACTTTTTTACCATTTTGATAATTTTACCCTTTACCTCGCAAAAAAAGGTCGTAAGTGCACAAACTCTACCTTTTTTTGGATCCTCATACTATATGGACAATAGGAAACATTTCACCTGAATTGGAGCATTTTTAAAAGTTTGACCCCTGTGTAACCTTAAATTGGCTCCTAATTGAAAAAGTGACAACCACAAGCTGAGATTACTACTACTATAAGCATTGAATACTCATACCAAAGGTGTCCCAAACCTTTTCTGTATAGGGGATGAACTAAACTCTTAATAAGCCAGTAATGAATATTCTGCATTCTGCTCCTCCTAATTGTGTCCAATAACATATTTCGTAAGTATTCCTGATTAGTACTGATTCATTTATTATCATAGGCGTTCACTTTTAAAACACTAGAGCTAGCAACTTGTAACACATCTCAAGTCAAAAGATGTTGAAGTGAATAAATATTTACAAACCTGACAGGGACCCCTGAAACGTGATTCTTAAGTGCTTCAAATGAGGCCTTAGGAGACTGGTGCCAAGACAAGATTGTACAGGGGTACAATTGATCCAATCACACGTTGAAAGGTATACCATGTCTAACCATAAGGTTCAGAAAAGGTAATAGTTTTGTAATATCTATTCCAGCTAAAGTTTTCGAAGTATAGCCTAAAAACTGCAAAAATCAATAAGAAGGTTCAATTTCAGTTGCTAGAATTGCACCTGACACCATCTTCATCATTATTGGAGAAGTCGAGGTTGTTCTGATCTTCTGACATAGAAGACGTCTGGCCATTCTCAATGCCATCTCTGTGCTGCGTGGTGATGAACCATTTCACACACGTAGACACAACCCCTATTTTTTAAGCTGTCGCCCAGTCAGAATTCTCCAGAAAAGATGGCTGGGGTTAGGGCGGAATTTAGTGCTACTAATGCAAGCTGAATCCAGAAGATTTCTGACACGACTTCATTTTCTTCTAGAAAATACCTCGAGGAGGATGCACACGCACATCGCACCAGCAAATAACACTGCTTACAATTATCAAAGTAAATGTCCAAAGTAATCTGCTGCTGTGCCTTACGATTTGGTACCCACTTCATGATAAAACTGTTCATGTCCAATGATTCTGATTGAACGGAAAAATAAAATAAGCCTCCGGGATTAATCAGCAATGTGAGGATGAAAATTGGAGTGAAGACATAGCCAATTGGTTCATAGTAATGAAGCAAAAATAAGCCGGGAAGACAATTGGAAGCTTAGCAACCAGGGGAATGCGCAGACAGCACATATCGTTGATGTTGATATAATTCCATGTACTTCAAGACCCATTTCAGAGCAATATATCGATCGATTGGTAGCAAATATATCAAAACTCGATGCAACAAGGTAGTGAATTAAATCGGGCTCTATCCATGATCCAACATCGGCGACATAAAAAACAGAGTAGCGCAAATGCGCTAAGAGTATACGCTAATGCCAAATTAGCGATGAATGCGCTCCCTTTATTTACGCAACTTGAGGAAAACGGATGGTGCCAAGAATAGTAAGTTTAAAATAACAGCTTATGATGCATGCTGAAGCCATGAACACCATGCTTCACTGTACCCCACAAGTTGGATACGAAATCAAATTCCTCGGTGGTATAAACAGGCGGATAAGTGTTGCCATTATTTCCCCTATTTCGGGATATCCTACAGTGTTATTACTGTTATACTAATTAGATTTTGTTCGTAAAGCGGCCGAGAATTTACTGCTGCACGACATTAGCCCATAGAGTACAGGACCAAGAGTGGTATATACAGATTAGTCTGGTTTGATTGGGATATAATACGCTTTATATCAGATAAAAAAGGTCAGTGACTTCTGAGTTCACGGCCACATGCCTTTACGTCCCCTGTACCCAAGAAACTATACAATCGATGTGTACTGAAACTTCAATATTCGTTTCAAATTTCGGTCTAAAATACTAATCTATTAAAGATTGTATGGATTGTGTTTTGCGGATGTCAACTTCCATAACCAAGATGATTTTTTTGTTTTGGGAAAAGCAGTATATGGGGTCCCATTCAAGGATTACTATAGTGTTTTGACAAAAAAACGTGGTTCCTAAATTATAAAATTCCAAGCACATTTTTCAAGCATCCCAATCATAATTGAATAGACTACTAAAAAAAGTCTGTATTCGTACTCAATTTGTTTTACATGTTTTAAGAAAAGGCGAAGACACGAACAACGTTATTGCCATCATGGAAATGAATTTCTACATACCTAAACATAGGCCTGCTTTACATATTGACAATTCAAACTGTAACTGAGAATGTGAACACTACAAGGTCGTTGCGTATTGTGATTTGTGCAAGCGATAAACCTGTTTGACAGTTTTGAAAAAACTGTGCCGAGGTCGCCACAAAAACTGCAAGTTTAAAAGAATGGCAAACATAGATCGGCAAAACATGAGTAACACGAATCCAGGAAAAAATATTTTGCCACTCCTTATCGGAATACTGCAAAGATGTGTTTTTGCCAATTGGAAATAAATCTGGATAACCATGTGTGTTTGTTTTTTCGCCTGAATACATCCTGCTATACCTGTTAATTTAGCCTGCTCAAACGCTTCTATAGGACGCGGCTTATGGGGTTTACGTTTGATATCTGGGTTTAATCGGTTATCCTTAATAAAGGAGTCTTATCTTGGGTTTACAAAGCTAAACCCAGATAACGAATCGTAAACTCGAGATAAGGGCTTTGTTTATCCTTGTGTTTCGCTCGTTTCTAGTAAAACGAAATAGAACTTATGCTCCATACCCGTTTGTGTCTAACTGAATTTCAGGCGGGCCCGTTCGAAAGGAGGTCTGCCTGAAAACAAGAAAATGCTAGTAAGATCGAATCCTTTTTTCTGAACAGAAATGCCTTCATATTCACGCCCAAATACAAGTCTTCGAATCTTGTCAGGAAAACTAGTCCAAATATTAAATATATCCAAAATATTCTTAACTGATCAGATTGTCTTTAACGTACCCGCCTGGTTCAGAATGTAATAAAAAACGTTTGACAGTACTCTCACAGTCGAGCGTGATCATATGCCGTTAATAGGCTATATAAGCTACAATTAAAAGCTTAATAGTGATTTCTCTTAATAGGGCAATATGGTTTTGCCCATTCAGACAATACCGAGCAAATCAACGATGGAATATATGAAGTCAATGATGAACCTTTCAAACAGCTGAAGTGAATGATACTCTTCTCCAAACCACGCGCTGCCCTCCCCCCCCCCCCCACCCCCCCATTATAAAATTTTAACATTAAAAACTTAAAATTTAAAGAATTAAAATTGCATAGATAATTGGCTATGACTTACTATTATTTTGATTAAAGTTATGTTAATTCCCCATGAAGTTTGTTATTCAGATTGAAGCTATAGTAAGAGTGTAAAGTCATTCTACCGTACAGGGGTATTATCATAGAGGGGGAAATATTACAGATTAACTCAAAAACCATATTTTCGCTATTGCTTAAAACCCCTGTTTTCCTAAATTTGGAAAACTCTCAGGGGCGGCGCCACGCCTGTCACCACTGGGCCTGGGGTACCGTACTAACACCAGAGCGTGTGATGTGTGTATTCTTTTAGGCACTTACGAGCTCTTAAGGTGAAAATTAAGTATGATGTATGTCTTGCCAAGATATGTCATTTGTAGAGGGCTCAATCAGCATCAATCCTCACATTTTTAACTTTAAAAAATCACATTGACCAATTCGAGAACAAATGGAAAAGGGCAAGTTCTTTTATTTTTTTCTCATGACACCAAAATTTCAACATTTTCGAATACATTTTAACAGTATCTAAAAACATACAATGCTACATTATTCAGGGAGTTTCCGTATACATGTACAGATGTACAGGGTGTCAAAAAAACTTTACCCTAAAAGCGGCCCCAATTTAAGTCTTTTTATAAACATTATTATATTATTTTTTTATTTTTAACATATTGGCAAGAAAAATATTATTCATTAGCTTTTCAATACAGAAAACCCTGTTTGATTCGGATCCGAAATTACTGAATTGTGGCCAATGGCAATAGAACCTCTGTTTTTTAACTTGTAAAAGGAAAGGATGTCATTTGCAAATAGATTTCAAACACTTTGCATGGACAAAGTTTTAATCATTATAACAGGTTGATACTGCATGATGTCCTCCTGAATATGTCTTTGTAAAAGGTGGGAAACATTCACCTTTCAAGGGAGTGCTCTAGGGACCAGTCTTTGTTGGGTTAATTTCCCTCTTTCGAGAGTGAATGCTGTCAATTCTTCACTTTTATTAGAGCGACAATTCTCGATGAAGAGTAATCATAACCAAAATTCACTCTTACAAAGATTGAACTTTACTCCAACAAAGACTGGTCCCAAGAGTCACTCCTTGAAGAATGATTTTAACTCTTTTAACCTTTAGAGAGTAAGTGTGATTTGTTGGCCGCATATTTTCTAAATCCTTTGCAATGTCAGAAATTTATGTTTCAATGCATTTTCATTAAAAAAATTCAACAGCACCAGTACACCATCCAATCACCAATATTGTGTAGTGTGTAAGCATAAAACAACCCACCGTGTTTACAAGTGAAAAACCATTGATTTTATTCAATCGGTCACAGTTCAGTCATTTCATCCGAATCGAACGGGGATTTCTGAATAGCTAATGAATAACACTTTTCCATATGTAAAAATAATTTGCAAAATGTTTGAAGATTTTTAATGGGGGTGTTTCTAGGGTAAAGTGTTTTATGGGGGACATCCTGTATACAGATCAAGTACATGTTTGAAATATACTTAAAAGATTATACTTATAAAGTCGATTAGGAAATACCGTTTGGTTGTTTTAAATTTTATTGCATTGTTCTAGCTTTAGTAATATAATATGTCATCAAAATATTAGCCACATATATAATGATACCATTGTTTACAGTATTTAACTAATGTTTTTCCATGATATACTCACAATAAGCAGAAATATATTTCTGGCAACAGATTTGTTATTTTTTTATTTTTAAGCACACTCCCATTGTTGCTGGGGTCTAGGGCCCCAAGCTAGTTATCTAATTAACTGGTGGGAAATATTAGTCACTTTTATAGAAGAATGGTTAGTAGTTTAGACATTACAAACAATTTAGAGTTCCAAAATCTGTTTGAACGAGTGAGAATTGCCGAAAAACAAAAATTGGGTACCATGGAACCCCGGCACTTAATTGGTTAGATAAAACACAGCCACTGATGTCACACGCTGTCACTCTAGTTTAAATTATTACTTTTCTAAAGCAAAAACGATAGGGGTCCTTCGGAGATTTATTGTGCATTAGGAAATGTAGGATTTTTAGAGGTATACTTTCTCCCATTGGTTGCAGAACAAACGCCGATCAGACAATAGAACGTGTGGGTAAATGCAATACTGGATAGCATATGCAAATCAACGCCCCCGCGCCCCCGTCCACTGAATTGGAAAGGGGTACGGGTATGTGTGGCACTTAAGACCCCTTTTCGCGTTCCCCCCTCTCCACAGTTCCCAAGACGCCCATTGAAGCATAATTCAGGTCCCCTTTTTCCAGAAAATATTTGCCTCAGAAGCTGAATTTTAGGCAAATTTTCACTGCCAAGCCTGCAAATTTCTCAAAATTTCACTTCCACAGCCCCCTACGTTCGGAGACAAAATCAGTTCACAACCCCAATTCCTGAAATCGGGCCGCACATCCCTACCTGAAAAAAAAGTTGATTGCCCAGGCGCGGATCTAGGGAGGGGGCGGAGGGGGCGCGCCTCCCGGTAATTCTGCAAAATCTTGCAAAATCAGCCCATTTTGGACACTTTCAGCCTTTCAGCCCCCTTGTAATTTTGACATTTTTCAAATCCTGGATCCGCCCCTGGTGCCCCCCCCCCCCCCCCCCCTTTTTTTTTTTTTTTTTTTTGGCCCCCCCCCCCCCGAGCAACGCTCAAGTTTTTCATGCATGTACTTGTGCAACTTGCGCAACAAGAAACTCGCGGGTGTTTGCAAAACAACAATGACGACATCACGCATGGCAGACACTTGGTTAAAAAAAAACTGTGCAGGGACTCCACCCCAAATGAATATGTTTGTTTTCGTAAAGACAGGAAATTTTACTCTTACCACCAAAACTTCCAGCTGTAAAGCATGGCATCCCAATTAACCAGGCAATAATAGAAAAGGAGAAACACTGCGAATTAAAACGGATCAGTGACCATCACCTCGTGATGTCCCAGCATACACCACGACACCTGCACCAACATCTTCCTTACGTAATACCCCATGCTATCGTTAGAAGCATTTTACGTTGGAGAACTTTGGTCACAATATCACACGCCTCGAAACTATTCGAACTTAATTTCTGTACATATTCAATATATAACTGAACCCGTGCTAGGCAATTTCTCCTCTCACACCAAGGACTTAAGCAGTAAAGATTGGCCTGCTGAGACATGCTGCCAGTACTATTTTGTGGGCAGACCAGACGATATCGGGTTACAGTTTTATTGAAAAACAGAGGCGAGACATTAGGTCTAGAAATCAAGAAAAGGTTCCGGCCAGAATTGCTATGCCTCGCTAGCTTTATAGCAATGGTTCAGCTTCACTGCGCTAAAACAATGAAACCACTGAACACTGAAACGAATCTGGGCTTGAAGTAGCCCAAAGTCCGGGGAAAGTGTTTTAAGGATATGAAATAAGAAAGATATTAAAATTTGAACTCAATAAAATATTGCCCAAAAATACACATAATATTCACAGATTCAAGGCTTACTAAGAACTGTAGCGGCGTTCCACTGTGGGCCGTGGAGGGATTTATTTTTATATCTAGCGTGTAAAATGGTGTAAACTTGACACCCATTTTGAATTACAAGATGGCCGCCTTACAGGCATTAAAATGCCCACATTGATTTTTACATTCCTGATATTTAAAAATTTTGTTAATTTCGATTTGTTCTGTATCATGCTGTATTATTAATTTTGTATTTTTAACACAGCGCCTTACAGCAAATACTTAAAAGTATTTGCTGTAAGGCGATGTGTTCTCTGTAGAGCACCATAAAAATGCTATTTATTATTTTCATTAATAATATAATGAAAGATAACAAAATTCACCTTTTCAAATTGAATGTCACTATTTATAGATCCATATGGTGAGTTCTTCAACCATATACAATAAAAACAAAATCACATCTCTCACGCTTCTCTTTAGCGACATTCAGAAGAAAAAAATATTTATTAGTTCAGGCGGATGAAATAAAATATACATAGATTCATACAATTGTTCTTAATACTTGAGTTTAATATATATATTAGAAATTAACTAATTCTTTCTCCCTCGAGCGGCATGCGGTTTTTTTTCGTATCGCACCCTAGCACGTTCTATATTAGTACACACCTAATGGCTTCTTTTCACTTAGAAAACCTCAACAGCAGAGAGAAAAGCTGTAAAAAGATTCGAAACACCAACCTATCGATATCCAAATTCACTTTGTAATCAACTACACTACGCTAGACTGCAAAAATATGACAGTGAAAGGTACAGTAAAATATATACTTGTTAATTCTATTGCCAACATTTTACCGTTAAAATTACTATTTAAACTGATAATTTTAGAGAATATAATATAATACAATTAGCACATTAGCTGAGACAGTACTGAGTATATTTTATGAAGGAGAAACTGTTATTTTCATGGTAAAATACGTGGCAATTCTATTGCCAACATTTTACCTATTAGAATTACGGAAACTGCCTGTTAATTTCTACGATCAGCATGATGAAATCGTCTTTAGGTACATTCTGTTTCAAAAATGTGGAACTTTATTTATGCTCAATTTTCGAATCACAGCATCGGTAAGTGTGTCATGTGAAATTGGAGTGTCCAGTCTCTAGTACTCTGTTATGCTTGATGTGCCTTATTCCATATTGACTTGTAGTTACCAAAGACTAGCAGCTATCGCACTATACATCTTGACGCATGCGCAACTGGTTAAGTATTTTGCTACAGCGGTTATCGATGTGCTTCTGTGTCTTCTATGACATATTTTGGTGCCTTGGTGCTACTTGTCGCTAAATCCGTACAATTTAATCCAACCGACACCACTTTCACAGCGATGAGCGTTCAATAAGTCACGCTCTTATTTAGACGCAACATCTTTGATGTTCATCAATAGGTTACTAGTTCGCATCAAAGAACAGATTAATGGTATGAATGCAATTAGATCTTACAAATTAATAGCAAGTGAGGCCATGCCACGTAAAAGTTGTATTGATTTGCCTAGATAAAGCTTACGTCCTCTCATAATGAATGGAATCGTCCAAAAACTTTGGGCCATTCTTCGCGATGTCACACACGTGACCGAACTTCATTTACCTCCAATGACAAAATAAATAATCCAGCGAAAGTGCAAACATTATTTTGTCCAAATCGAATGAAAAATAACGTTTCCATTTCTGCTATATTGGTTGTTTTGTCATGAGAGACAAATCAAGTTCGGTCACGTGTGTGACATCCCGAAGAATGGCCCTTTAATGAAGTGACACCAAAAAAAATCAGACTATAGATTATTATGAGATGCGGCATGACTGCCCTGTCCTTGAACTCAATCCACGCGCCCCTCCCCACCCCACCCCAACCCCACCCCACTTTTTTTTTTTTTTTTTTTTTTTTTTTTTTTTTTTTTTTTTTTTCATGGAACCTGTGTACATAGACATTTATCAAAGAGACTTTTGCTCGAAAATTTTCCATATGGCCAACGAAACCTGTTGCTGGAAAACCATTACTTTTATACCCAATTTGCACAATTTGAAACAATTTGCTAGTAGGTCGTGCGTATAAATTTAACGGTGTATTTTGTGATCGCACCACCTTCGTTTTTGTTTATGATTCAGTTTGGTTAACGATTCAATGCTTATTTCCGCATCAAGAAATACATCACACTTATTATGGCTATACATTTTATATAATACCAAATTGTTGTCTAACACGGAGGAGAATACCAAAAGGCCAAAAAAGCGAGACGTGCAATAAAACGCATACTTCACGTCAGACAGAAATGTACAATACAATGCAATACTCCTATACTCCTTCAATCCCTAAATGCCATTTTTTGTCATTTTTAAAAAATCACGGAGCGGACCCCTGCCTTGTGTTTACGGGGAAAGTGCTCCTAGATCTAACAACACAAATACAGCTACCTCCTTTTTTGCGGTGATCGTCAGGTTGGTAGTCATTTTCCTCTACCGACGTAAGGGATGTAGTCAAGAATTAAGATTGACATGATCAGATAAGACTCAGTGCGTAAAATGAGATACAATAATTACATGTATCTAACATACTTTTTTTGAGAAATGCTTAAAGATAAGGACATGTGATTTCAAGTCGTATCTGCATATTTGTCATTTTAAAGAAAAAAACATTTTGTGTTAAAATATCTTGTTTTCTATTGTTTTAATGTCGGTTTTTTTCATAAAAATGTTTTGACTTGGATCTGACACTGGCGATTTAGCTTTAACTTTGCTCTTTACATACATGCATATTTACAAAATCAAGCAAAAACTCATTTTACCCAAAATTTCAGTTACGACTTTGTTGCACTCACACGTGTGACAGATAGACTGTTCTAAAAAGAAGAGCCCGCGGATCCCGCAAATGTTGACTTGTTTCTGAGTAATTGATAATCATTAGCATTTCTCGTACTATGACTGTGAATGCTATGCCGCTGTATGAAGTACCTTTCGAAAACAATAAGGAGTTGTTTTGATTCGAGAAATGCTTACACATAAAAATTCCCAAGTAAAGTTTATACATATCATGTATATTTAAAAGATTAATTTGAAAAGTGGCCTGAGTATGATCTGCAGTGTTGTTTGTTAATATCTCCTGAAGTTTTTTCTGCAATTTCAATTATCAAAATGCTATCTGCAGTTTGAGTCAACAAAGGAATTTGAAATATAATGAAAATGTAGCATCTAACAATTCGAACCTAGATAAAATGCAAATCAGTGTAATATGATTCGATATATAGGAGAATAAATACAATTATAGCCAAAATGAGCTATTTCACAATAAACAAAGGTACAATAATAAACATGCGCATAGGTTAGCACCCCCCCCCAAATGAAATAATATTTTTGTTTATTGTTCTATGACTGATAACAATTGATAAGGGTTAACTGGCAAGTAAAATCTAAACAAGAAACGCAAGTAATATTTCAAAATATTACCACCTTTGAAATTGCACTATTAAAGGTGCAACAAGAGATTTTGAGGCTCCCAAATATTGTGTCATAATAGTAATTTCATATAGATTAGACACTCAATAGATTTCTTGCTTTGTATTTCGCTACAGAAATGTCTTAAAAGAGAGAAAAAAGGCGATTTGGATTTATTTGTATTTCAATGTAAAACATAGGCTGAATTTCGTATTTGCTCCTATACAAAATTAAAAATCTCACAATTTTTGTACCAAAGAAACATTTCTTGGCTTAATCCTTTCAGATGGGGATATTGTTGATGGAAAGCTTTACATCAGGGCAAAAATCAGTACTTTCGATTTTTAAGGGACTTCCGATATGTGAAATCTCTTGTTGCACCTTTAAAGATTTAAAGGCACTATCAGTGATCCGCCCGAAAGAGTCAAAATATTTGAAATTTGAAGGAATAGCTTACAAGTGTAGGAGAAGTCTGTAGAATTCTCATAAGTTATTTTTCCAACTGAAAAATTGATAGAAACGGAAGAAAACATTCAATTACCTGCTGTAGTAAATGTCCGTACAGACAGTAATGACTAAAATATCCGAAGTTGTGCTTATTAGGCTGCTTTTGGTCGTATTACTTGTAGGGTATGTTAGGACACCTATACTTGTTACAGAAATGCAAAAATCTGACTTTTTTTTTTTTTTTTTTTTTACAATTGATAAGGGTTAACTGGCAAGTAAAATCTAAACAAGAAACGCAAGTAATATTTCAAAATATTACCACCTTTGAAATTGCACTATTAAAGATTTAAAGGCACTATCAGTGATCCGCCCGAAAGAGTCAAAATATTTGAAATTTGAAGGAATAGCTTACAAGTGTAGGAGAAGTCTGTAGAATTCTCATAAGTTATTTTTCCAACTGAAAAATTGATAGAAACGGAAGAAAACATTCAATTACCTGCTGTAGTAAATGTCCGTACAGACAGTAATGACTAAAATATCCGAAGTTGTGCTTATTAGGCTGCTTTTGGTCGTATTACTTGTAGGGTATGTTAGGACACCTATACTTGTTACAGAAATGCAAAAATCTGACTTTCGATGATTTTTTTTAGATTTTCTGATTTAGCAAATCACTGAGAGTGCCTTTAATGTGAAAAAATCGGATATCGACTAGAGCTTTTTCGGAAGATATTTGTTTAATAGATGATGAGAGATTTAACATGAGCATTTGGAGATTTGTCACATATCATGCATATCGTCAGATATAACAAGCAGCATGATAACGTCTTCGTCACTGTTGGAGAGGCTACTGTTGTTCTGGCCAGCTGAAGTTGAAGAAGTTGGGCAATTCTCAAAGCCATCTGCGTGCTGCGCGGTGACGAACCTTCTCACACAAGGTAAACACTGACACGTAGTTTTTAAGCTATCACTCAGGTCAGGAACCCTCCAGAAGAAGATGGCTGGATTTAGGGCAGAATTTAGTGCTACTAAGGCAAAGCTGAATCCAGAGACATGTGACACGACTTCATTTGCTTGAAAGTACTCGAGGAGGAGACACACGCACATCGGCAGCCAGCAAATAAAACTGCTTACAATGACCAAAGCAAACGTCATGAGTAAACTGCGGCTGTGTCGCTTACGATTTCTAGCCACTTTTCGATCAAAAATATTCATGTCAAATGATTTGATTGAACGGATAACTAAAATATAGCTTACCGCAGCGATCATCAACAATGTAGGGATGAAAATTGGAGTGAAGACAAAGCCAATTGGTTTATATGAATCCAGCAAAAAAGACGCGGGAAGATAAATTGCGAAGCTCAGCATCCAGAGAAATACGCAGACAACCAGACATCTAGATGTTGTTACAATTCTACCGTACTTCAGAGGAGCCCATTTCAGAGCAATAGATCTATCGATTGCAAAAGCAAAAATAGTCAAAACCGATTCAACAAGTAGGGAATTAAATACTGGCTCTATCCACGACCCAACATCGGCGAATAAAAAGCAGAGTAGCGTAAATGCGCTAAGCGTATCAGCTAATGCCAAATTAGCGATGAATACGCTCCTTCTACTACGCAATTGCGAGGATAACGTGATAGTGCCAAGAATGATTAAGTTTAAAATAACACCTATGATGCACATTGAAGCCATAAATACTAAACTCCATTTTCCCACCCAAGCGGATACGAAATCTTTTCCTTTGGTCTCCACGGTGGTATAAACAGGCGAATAAGTGGTAACCATTATTCACGTTGTGGTTACCGACAGGTAGAGAATACTGGTTACAAAGAATTACTATCTTGGATTTGTTCCTAGTATGATGATCTAATGCAGTTTCGGTGAATTAAGTGCACAATATGACCAGAGTGTAGAAGACACAGGTGAATCTGGTTGCGGTTAATGCAGTACGCTTTATTTCAGATTAAAAGATAATTTTTAGTTCACTCTTATTGGCTGAAACTGGTAATCACGCTCTCAATCACATAGCCTTGTTCAAGGCGCTCTACCACTTCATTCATTAGTTCACACGTCTGATATGAATAATGTCATCATAAGGAGTGGAGGATATCCCCCTCCCTAAAACAAAAACAAAATGGCGAGAATTCACACTATTAAACACTTAATTTGAGGTCTCCAATTTCACCTGGCCTATGTTCCATGCTTCCACTAGCGAGTTCAATAAGTTTAACTCAGGCAGAGCGCCTTGTTCAGTCTGTCAGGCTTTTTTTTTTTCTTTTTTGCATTTGCAAAATTTGTTAGGAGTTTTATACAGGGAAGGTTAAAACCACAAAGCAATGTAATCAAGGCTGTCGCTATGAGTAGCACAACCACTGCACCTAACCACAACAGGTGTTTGTGGTTTTACACCTAGACTAGTAGGATCCTGGATCCAGCCAGTGTGCACAACAGACCACTAGGCAGCGTACCAATTTGGTTTTTGTTTATTTAAAGAGACATGAGGAGATTTCCAGAAAGAAGCGCCCCCAATTTTTTTCGAACCCGAGTTTTTTGCATATTTGGAATGCTTTCCAATGTATTAGATCACACCTGAAGTAAATAAGCCGAATACACCGTCTTTATGTAATAATATGATGATTTAGTACTTTCTGTCGTGCACGACAGAAAGTCAAAGCACGGTGTTCTATGAGGACAATTACGTTAGGCAGGCAAGTTCAAAACAAGGTTTGCTATTTTCTTTTGTACTTGTTTGTCCAATAAACCTTCGGAACGTTCTTGGTAGGTGGTCTACAATCGATTCTGTGCAATTTGAGAGAAATTCGTATCCTAAAAAATCTCCTCCTGTCACTTTAATCTTTCTCTAGACAGGGTAGCCCTAAAAATGCTAAAGCACTGATTTCAAATCTGAATACGCAATGTTCAAAATATTTGAGAATAAATGTTAATTATAGAGTACAGTGTGAAAAATAAGACAGACTTGATCAAGGTTATCAATCACATTGCTAGACCAATCATGATGGTATACGTACATATGTTACCATTTAGGTATATAACGGTCTGTAGCACATGTATACCCAGCATTGGGCTTTTCCAGAAATTATCCCCACCCCAAGAAAACAGTATGAATTCCCACACCCTTCTCAAAAATGAATGGGAATTCCTATAGTAAAATCCAAAATGTGCATGGAAATTCCCATCATGATATCCAAAAATGCATGGGAATTTTCACAGGCCGTACGCAAGATTTGGGGGGGGTGGTAAAAGTGGACCTAACCCCCTATTCTTTTTTGGACATTTTGAGCATCTCATCACCAAAAAGTGAAATTTATTGTCAAAAATTCTCTCAAACTTCTTACAAAATTCAGCGAAGAGTGGACCTTTTAGACTTATGCCCCTTTTGGGAGTTTAGGGAGAGTGCGACGCATCCCCTCCCCCACCCCACCCCTTTGTACGGGCCTGATTCCCACAATGAAAATTGTAAAAAGCATATCCAATATTGCATCGAATAGATAATTGAGTAATTGAGTAGCTAACCAAAGATGAATCTGTGAATTTCCATGATTGTACTACAGCCTGTCTCAAAAAAGCGGTACAATCAGAAACAAAACACATATTAAAGTACAAAAAGAAAGGAAGTCTAGCTTTCTCGACACAATCTTTAATAAACAACACAATCAGTTCAATGATAAATATTTTCTTTTAATAAATAATAAACAAATACAAATATGTATTGCACATCAATGAAATGGAGCTTTGAATTCATTACAAAATTGGTGTATCTGTTAAAATCATACCAGAGTGAATTAAATTGCAACAAAAAAACACTCCAAATCCAAAGAAATGGTTTAAAAATATTGCAGTATCAAGGTGTCGGTAGGACATAAAACTCTCTCCTCCAGGTTGCTGTACGGTCATGATTCTCTTCTAACAAACAACAGTATGTCGAATGTGATACACTTTATCTTAAAGCCAGAACTTACTGAAGATAATTTACACCATTTTATCTGTATCTTGAGAAAGAAATGGATTTGAAAGCTGAAATTTCAGGACGACAATGAGGAAAATATGGCCTCTCATCTGATATCAAAATTGATACGACTTCCGGGTAAATCAGGGGGTCCCAAAGACGATCGGAACAAGAATATCAATTATGTTCAAATGTGAATAACTTATGTTTAACTAATTCTTTCACCGTTTTCACCAACCAAAAAGTGGCACAAACTCGATTTCTGTGTTCCGCAGTAAACTGGAGTTATCTCTCGATTGCAACAAACAAATGAGATGAAACAAAAGTATTGGAGAGCCTGGTCTTTTATCTTTAATGTGATGTACAAAACGACTTTCTTATGTTGAGATATAATATTGAAAAAAAAAATCGGTTTTTGATTGTACCTTTTTTAGACATGCTGTAGTTACCCACTTAAAAAAACATTTCCCAATGAAGATGTCTTAATTTTTTTTCCCACAAACACCCAAAGATGACGTGATGAAAAAATGCCATGGAATTCCCACACTGATTTGTCAAAAACAGCTTGAGAATTCCCATAGTCATTTCGAATTTTGAAATTGTCATCTTTTGGGGAGTGTGGATAATTTCTGGAATAACCTAATTTGCTTAGTCATTATAAAAAAGTGAGATTTATAGACGCCATACGTATGGTTTCTAACCCTGTCTAATGTTGCGTGAGAATACGCACACGAAAACGTTACACGTATACAGTCTGTTCCAATAAAAGGTTACATTTAAATTGTTCATCCATTGTTGCTTTTAAAGAAACATTTTGTTTATTGTATAAAATATATTGAGCTTTCAAATAACTTTTAGCTTGTTCATTTTAGACGTTCTGCTCATAGGTTGCAGGAAATCAGAGTTCCAATTTAGCAGGAGTTCGATGCCCATTTCTAGTTGTTAATGTGTCGGGCAAACAGTTGATCCTGGCGGGTAAGTTGTAAATCAATGGTAAAACACAGGAACTAGCCAAAGCTAGCCTTGCGGGCAAGTTGTTGAAAAAGTAGAGAGCACGTGTGGTCTAGTGGAAAAGCGCAGGACTCGTGATTATTAGACCGTTAAAATCGTGGATTCAAGCCCCACTGTGTGCCCCACACACATGTTTGTGTCCCTGGGCAAGATACTTAATCCCAATTGCATCGTCGACCCAAGCGAAATCTGGAGAGCTGCTTTGGGGAATATTAGAATCTAACTGCTGATAGGCTTGTGTTGTGCGCTTGTAAGGCATGTCTTGCAAATGAAGCGAAATGGTTGTGACGATTTTTTTAAGGCGGCGTAATAGTAATAATTGCCATCTGCGCTTTGAGCCTGTTTACGGAGCTTAAGCGCTATATACGCTATATAAAAACTAATAATTATTATTATTATTATTATTATAAGTATTATTATTATTATTATTATAATTATAATAAACCACAAAGCCTGCAGGAAATACAATGTAATAAATATTTATTTATTTTTGCATTTGCACTTATAAAATCAAAAGTGCTGAAATCCCAGCCTGTGAAATCCGATATTCAACAGTCAAAGCGCAGTCACCTAAATCTGGTGATTTTCTCTCTTCAGCAGCGCAACTAGCTTCGAGTGTCCGCTATAAAAGTATAAAATAGATTTGGTCAAGGTTTTTATTCTTATTTTTTATTCGCGTTGTTACCACTTTAAATACTAAAAATAGGCGTTGCCGATGATATATGGAGAGTTTAATTGGAAACCAGCTTACGTCCATTTTTTTTGGGCCATTTTTTGGCAAGCTCAAAAATCACATTGATGTGATTAGACATCGTCATTCTGTGATGAAGCCGGGGGTACAAGGGGGGCAAGTTGCCCCCTTGGCTCGAAAAAGCTGGGGGCGATATGGACCAAAATAGGCATTTTCATCTCTCTTTTTCGTGGAGTTTCGACCAATTTTTCAGCCTTTAGTTTGGTGTCCAAAATTAAAGTAAGTTCGGCGATTTTCGCGCGCTAAACGCGCATTTCGACAAGTTCAGACCTCCATTGGACAAAGCACGCCGGACGATTTATGACTTTTCCCCCCCCCCCCCCCTCCCCCCTCGCCCCCTCTTGCGGGACACTTGGATTTTGCCCCCTCTCTGGGACGACTGATCGGTACGCCACTGCTTATCGATATGGAAACAGAATTTCAATACCTTCAACATTAGAAGTCAGATGTTGAAGTTGGATCCTATGATGCTAAACAACAAAAACAGTTCATCTGTGTAAAACTTCAGTCTTAGACTGGTTCCGCATAAGCTTATTTGCAGTCATCCATGACTGTCTATGTATGATGCACTGAAATACTTTGAATAGGAAGAAAGTATAGCATCTCCAGGACGCCTAGGATCAAAGGTAATAAAAAGCTAAGACATCATTTGCATAAATATGTTAATGGCTATCGTGCTACGTATAACATGGCCAATGATGCATGTGTAGTAAAAATGTCTGAGGGCCCAAGACATTCTCAATCCTGGAAGACGAGGTGCAAGACAGGGAGATGTTTCTTGACAAGCTAAGTGGTCATTGGATCTAAGGTACAAGATTTGACAGCCCATATCAGAATATTTTTGG
Organism: Ophioderma brevispina; assembly: GCA_023653785.1. NCBI lineage: Eukaryota > Metazoa > Echinodermata > Ophiuroidea > Amphilepidida > Ophiodermatidae > Ophioderma > Ophioderma brevispina. The sequence goes on along the minus strand of JAMKCH010054593.1, from coordinate 28,865 downwards.
CAAGATCTTTAGTAAAAGAGAGGATTGACATTTCTATTATCATTTTATATATAACAACAACAACAAATTTGTCAATATTATTACGAGTATGGTATTCACTTTGCCAACAAAGTAGTCACGAAAGGGTGAAGTACAATCAGTAAGGACACGTCGATTCTTATTGGGAACATACAATTTACCATATCTTAGTACTACAGTGTTGAGTAAAAAAAAAAAACATATTTTTAAAAATTGTATAGATTTCTTAGGAATACCTCCTCTGTTTTTTTTTTTTTTTTTGTTTTTGTTTTTGTTGGGTTTTTTTTTGTTCCATTTTAATGGATTATGTTTCATGCATGATTGCACATGAGCAATTAAGAAAAAGGAGCAATTGGATTGTGTCAAACGAACGGGACTGCTACCTGGAAAAGGACACCAAAATAATATTGAAAAACAAACACAGCGACATTACCAACCAATTCAGAGTCTAAAGGTCCGTTCATATCCACTGAAATGCAGTGCAGTGAGTTGCATTGCCTGTATATCAGTCTCTGCGCAAGATGCTGCAATGCAGTAATGAACAATGTCGTTTTAACTTGCATTGCAGTGGGTGGCGTCAAGTTACAGGAGAAAAAGAGATCGATATATCGACACTCAATGCATGCAATGCATTTGCAGTGAAGTGTGAACGGACCTTTAGTGCTCTGCATGGACACGGGAGATGATGTCTCAAAAAGTACGGAATAAATCTATACTATGGTTGTGTGGCAGTACATAGAGGCCGTACAGCATCTATAGGTCTAAGGTTCAAACCGAGTTCAAATTCCCTCATTTTCCGCTCTCTAGCGACAAGCATGAAGGAGATAGATGAAGATCTATCGTGTCGAATACCATATTCACGTCTCGATATCAGAGAGCCTGGCGTCGCAGGATGCCCAGGGGCGATTCCCGTTCGATAAAATGAATGAGAGAGAGAGATTAATTATGTTAAAGATTTAATAATACAAGTGCGTAATATCATCTAAACACTGCTCGTACCTGATTGATGACCTGTACAATATGTACTTCCGCAGTATAGTGGTAAAAAGAAAGAATTCAATGGAAGGTTTAATTACTAAGAAAATATTAGAAATTCACGTTGGTTCCCTGGATTGCTCTTTGTTAGGGTTAAGTCCAACCATGCGGGTGAACAACTGTGTACAAATGGGTCTCAATGGAAATAGCGCCACCATTTTCGATAGTCCCCCTAAATAGGAATACATAATTTATGCGTTATGACGTATGACCAGCAATGACGTAGCACACAGCGTCACGTACGACCGTCGATTCCCGAGGTCACATATGTCATTGCAGTATGCATCCATTCGTATCAAAATAATGATGAAACGAATCAGCACTAATTTGCTGGGACCTGTTATATGCAAAGGCCTCTGACTGCTCCGCGGTGAATTCTTTAGAATGGGCACGAAAACCGCTTATTTCGCTGATACCCCCCCAATAATACAAACGAACAGGCAGGGCGGGACGCAGTTTTCGCACTTACCGAGGTCAAAGGTTCATACTAATTAAAATATTACCACTGTGCACTACTACGGGTTAAATAACGTCCACCACTCGTCATAAGCAAACTGCGAAAACATGCTGTACGGCGGTCGGTAAGTACGTAATCCTGTTTCTAAAATTGACAAAAAAAATTGGCGTAAATGGAAACCAGTGTTTGAAAATGATCAAGGACTGGAATAATATCGAAAAAGCATGTGGGAAAATGGAGCGACGTAGCGATTGCAATGTTTCAATTTTCAGGGTCTGCGAGCACCGAAGTACCCCACAAAAACGTTCAAATTTTCTTAGGCTGGACGCATAACCCCCGCAGCGCGAGCAAGTGGCTGTAGGGGCCTGCTAAAACTACACGGGGATCCGTCTGCTCATTCAAGATCCACGTAAGGGTAATTAGACGGCTGACTTTGTTTTCAGTTTGTAGACTTATGGACCCATCTTTTTCACATTATGCGGGGACAATTGAATATCGATTATTAAAGAACAATATTACAGATGTTGAATCTTAAAAAGGAATTTTATTATGGGAATAACCCAATTTTTGGAAAAAAACTAAATATTTGATACGCACGACGTCATTGATTGTTTTATTATTTGCTTGGTGGACCATTCAGGTAAAAAGACGTACGTATCCCTACAATTGAAAAAACAACCGAATTATCGTCATCGTACGACGGTTTTGAATCAGTAGGGAAAAGGTAAAAACCTCTGTACTTTGTGTTTTAGACCTATACACGGCTACAGGGCGCATAGCTCTGTAGCAAGGCGCACCGATACACTCTAATATCAAAACGCCCTATTATAATTATTATACACCCCAAAACCATTGCACTCTGGTTCTATAGGTTCAGACGCCAATTACGATACATATCAAAACGTTAATCTCTCGCCAGTACCAATTTAGATAATATACTCCCCGCCTAAAATCCGAACGATATAAATTACGTTAAAAGGTAGTAGGATGTGGTGAATTATAAAATAAATTGGCCCCCCCAGGAGCGTTGTTCGCGAATGTGTTTGCTTATTGAAGCTTATTGACCTGTGTCCGTAATGCAATTGATAACGAAGCATATGTGGAAGTTTGAGAGATTTATCATTTCCAGCTGGTTTGGTCGCGTCTTTCGAAAGCATTTGAGCACAGTTGATGGCCATCCACATCGTTCGTATTTTTTAGGCGGGAGTATATCTTTCGCAAGCTGTGAACAGACACACGGGTCGTAGCATACGCTTATAGCAACTCTATTTGCCCGATTTTGCGACGGTAAACTTTCTGCACAAACCGCATGCTTGACGATGTTCTTGGATGCATATGGATCATTTTATACGACGGCCTCCTAGCGAAATAAACGCGAAAGTGGCATTTTTTTTCCATGCTGTAAGGTTACGTGTGGATGTGCTTGGGCGTAACATTTAAAGCGTCCGCCAGGAGGTGTTTGATCTAAGGCGGGACGACCTCTAGCCTTTTATTACTCTTTTCTATGGCCAAGATTACCATCATAGAAGAATGATGACAGAATGAAATTAAAATGTTAACTCTGTCGGTCCAAGAATACCGTGTCACACATTCCAGGTAAGTTGTTCCCTGTTTTTTTGCACTCTCTAATGTATATGGTGTAATTATTCTTTTTGGCTGTTCTGATAGGGAGGTTAATTTATTTCAATACTTTATAAAGATTGTCAATAGACAAGGAATGGATAGACATTCACAAACTTAAGTGTGATTGTTTTTTTCCAAAGGTAACAGTCCACACATAGAAGAACAGTTCCCGACCCAACCCCTTCCCGACTACAACAGTCCGACTACCCAAGACCCGCATTTTTTTTTCAAATTGGCTACAGTCTTGTGCAACTTGAAATTAACAATTTTTAATCCCGACCAGGGATGATTAGTCTGCGAGTTTTCCCGTCGTCAAACGAGACATGGGATGCTGAAACGCCGAGCAGCAGGCGACAGCATCATGAAATCAACAAGATCAAGCATGTTTAATTGGCGACGCCACTTGTCCAGTCCCCGATAAGCTGTGACATGTCGCTGTCAAGACTGCTCGTCGATTGGTCGCCGAGTTGTTGACGCCAAGTAAAGGCTCAGTCACACAGCCGATTTTTTGCTAGAAAACCACTTCCAGATTGCTCTAGACTGGTGCCACGATTGGGCAAATCTTTCGAAAATCGTAGTAGTGTTTCTTTTCATGGTAGTTTTCGGCAAGGTATGGCAACACGTTCTGTACCAGTCGTCTGTAGTCTTACCCATTAGTTGATAGAAAACCGCTTCCGGACTGCTCAAGAATGGTTACGATGGCAGTGTTAGAAAAACGTGGAGTTAATTTTCCTTGTTCAGGTGTAGTTTTGGCCAAGTCTGGGAAGACGGCTCCTGACCTAAACACTTCTCGACTACACAAGACCGCATTTTTTTTTTCAAAATCGGCTACAGTCTTGTTCAAACTTGCAAAATTTACAATTTTTATCCCGATCAGGGGTGATTAGTCTGCGAATACCCCCGTCATCAACGAGACAAGGGATGCTGAAACGCCGAGCAGTAGGCGACAGCATCATGGAATCATCAAGATCCAGCATGTTTAATTGGCGACGCCACTTGTTCAGTCCCCGATTAGTCGCCGATCTTGAAACGACGGCACATGTTGTGACATGTCGCTGTCAAGACTGCTCGTCGATTGGTCGCCGAGTTGTTGACGCCAAGAAAGGTACCGTCACATGAAGACAACCCGCGACGCGACCCAACCTCTTCCCAACTACACAAGACCACATTTCTTTCAAAATCGGCTGCAGTCTTGTTCAAATTACAAGACAAGAGATGCTCAATCGCCGAGCACTAGGCGATCAAGCATGTCACTTGTTCATTTCTCAATCAGTCGCAGACCTTAACACGACAACACAAGTTGCTGTCAAGACTGCAAATCGGCGACTTATCTTCTGTAGTCGCCGAGTTTAGTCGCCGATTTAACATGTCCAGTTGGCTTGCATTTTCTCTCCGTTTGGAGAAACTCATTGCCGACCACTTTCCAACTGCACACAACCACTCATGATGCGCACCAACTCATCGGCTACCGCTTCCAAACCGCTCATGTGTTCAAGCTGACCTTCTCGATTCCAAAACCCGCCACGATTTTTTTATGCTGCAAGAAAAAATCGTGGCGGGTTTTTACAAATTTGCCACGTGCTCCCAACCACACAAGGCTGTAGAAGACTGTACAGGACAGTCCCACACTTGGCAAAAACTACGCCTGAAAAAGGAAAATTACTCACGATTTTCGAAAAATGGCCAATCGGCACCAGTCTTGAGCAGTCTGGGAGTGGTTTTCTAGCAAATAATCGGTAAGACTACAGAAGACTATACAGAACAGGCACAGACCTTGCCAAAACTACACATGAAAACGAAAAAGTGCTCACGATTTTCGAAAATTGGCCAATCGGCACCAGTCTGGAGCAGTCTGGAAGTGGTTTTCTAGCAAAAATCGGCTGTGTGACTGAGCCTATACGCTGAATAAACTTGACTATTGCAGGGAGATCAAGGTTGTGCGAGGGATAGGACGGCGATGCTTCAAGGGAATATGTGCTTTCCTAGACTTCATAAATTTCGGGAAATTGTTGGATAAAAGCATCGTAGAGCGCTTCAGCAGAATTTTCATCAGTAACAAATATCCAGTCAATTAAGCTTAACTGATTATAGAAATTATTAATAAATCTTAATAAGGGAATTGCGGTGCCAATTAGGCAGGGTAAGTAGAAACGTCGTGGTGTTTTGTACCGACGCGTGCGATCCCCCAGTCACAAAATTTCAAATCAAGCGATTAGATTTACGACCCCCCGTGCGAGTCCTCGATGTAGGGAAAAATACAAATGTAATGAATGAAATTTTCTGATCGCATTACGTAACTGGTAATAGAAAGATTTACTGCGTGATTACTGTAGTTATGAACCGTCGGAAAATTCAATCGAAAAATAATACTCTTTTGGACATAAATCACAGTCACGAAACAAACAAAAAGTTCTAATATCTAGGCCTGTGAAATCCGCCGCAGTCTTTACAGTAATTAAGCAGTGGGCTTAATCAATGCACGGAAGAAAGGAGATTTTAACTTTTTTGGCGAAATATTTCGAGTTCACCCTTCGCTTCCGTTTCAACAATTTCACATTTACCCCTTCTCCACTTAAAAGTTCATGTTTTTGGTAGTGCGCGCACAAATTATCAGTAAACAAAATTTCCAGTCAATTAAGCTTAACTGACTATAAAAAATTATTTCCTTATTATAAGAACTTGTGGTGCCAATATGGGGTCAGTGAAACGTCAGTGTCATTTATCTGGTGTTTTGACGGGGACGTAACCCCTGCTATGACGTCACAAAATTTCACATCCAAGCGCCCATAGATTATGGTGCGAGTCCTCGATGGCAAAACTTAACATACAGTAACTATATTTTGATTTAAAGCACAAATGCATTCAGACTGTAGTTATTGAACTCCGTAAGAAAAAAACGGACGTGAACCCTTGAAAATACATACTCTTTGGAGATAAAATCCGTCACGAACCACAACAAAGTTCATAATTATCTAGGCCTTTGAAAATCCGCCGCAATTAATTACAGTAGTTAAGGAGTGGTCATTATCATACAAGGAAGAAATGGAGAATTTTTTTTGGGCGAAATATTTCGAGTTCCCCCTTCGCTTCACATTTACCCTGATTTTATGAAATTTCTCCATTTCAAAGTTCATGTTTTTTGGTAGTGCGCAGCACAAAACAAATACATGAACGAATACAACACCAGGGGTAAAAGCAGATATAGTCAGGGGCTCCAGGAAAATTTCTCCAATTTACTTCTCATGATAGTAGGATTAGTTTTTAAAGGGGATTTCGTGATCCACAGCCTCGGCCTAAAAAAATTGTTGACGATTTTTATATCATCTGAACCGTTCAGCTTAGGCAATCGGTCGCTCTGTAATCGTATTTGCAATTTTGTATTTTGTCCGTGGGAGGAAACGAGCAATCGCTCATACACAAAACCGCAAGATCGGGATCAGCTCAAATTTGAGAATAGCTTTTCTCAAGGATATCTATGATCAATGAATTAAACAGAGTACTGAAATCACGGAATGCACCTTAAGTTTGCAGTAACTTTAATCAACAAATGTGTCTATTACGAATATCATAGACTCATGCTCTTGATATTAAAACACAAAGGTCACCAGACCGGTCAAACAAGATGCTGCAGGAGAATTAAGTATAGCTTGTGGTTACTTGCGTAAACGACAATTTCCGCGTCATCGGTTGAATAATGTAGCCGGCGACATTAATTATAAAATCGTTCGGTTTACCATAAGCGCGTGATTTGGGCCTTAATAATTTCAGGTGAGGGCTAATGTATATAAAAGCTTTACAACCATGCAAAAATATCAATTTTGAAAATTCTAGAGGGCGAACTATTTTTCAAATGTGCCAATGTCTCTTTAATGGTATTGCAAATTTCTTGACATTGTCACGTAAGGTGTAGAGTAACATCAGTCTTTATAAGAATGCACTAACTCGCCATGTTTTGGACTGTCCCTTAGGCTGTTTTATGTCACCATTTCAGCCATACTATATATGTACAAAATTTCATAAATCACAATTTTTAAAGTAAAACCCTGATAAATTCAAATATCACATTAACACTGTTCTAAAGTGTGTGATTTTTCATAAATATAACGATGTTTTTTTTTGTGTGTGTGAATATAACCCTTTACCATCAATGTTACAATGTTCCCAAATATGTTACAAATATAAGCTAATATGTTATATTACCCAAACACACCACTAAATATCTCACCAAATATGTTACAAATATGTTACCACCAAAAATCACCAAACGTTCGTTTTTTACAAACATGTTAACACTAAATATGCTATATTCACCAAATGTGTTAGCATTCGAATGGTTAAGATACTCAAAAGAATCAATGTCATGCTAATTATTAAAAATAATCATTTCAGTAGTGAAAGGATAATTTAATCAGTCTCTGTACATATACTTGAAGCATGGCAACTTGAACCATTATATATATATGGAGATTACATATCGAACTTAAATGTTATACAAAAGTTAATGATATATCTATCATAAAAGGCAATCATTTAGCAGAATAGATCAAATTTGGGGCAAATTATATACCATGGAGATATTATAAATCTATGAAAGGTTTGCTTGATTGATTGATTGATTGATCAAGTGATTGATTGATTGATTGTTTCGATCAATCCCTTTTATTGCCATCTTACACAAATGATACGGTTACTCGGTTACCGAAAATGCCATAGTTAGTCTTCACATTTGCAACTTATGCCTGGAATTTATATTTTTACTTTATAACGTTAATGATATGACACTTAATAAACTTCCGCCATATTATTTTTACTTGTACTACTTGACATGGGTATTTGGAGATTTGTACGTTACATAGATCCTACTACACTGCATGAAGATATTAAAGGGGTATTTTGTGATCCACAGCCTCGTCACAACGACTTACCTATAAAAATTGAGATTTATATGGGACCGTGGGAAACAAGCAATTGCTCATAACACAAAACCGCAAGATTGGGACCAGCTCAAATTTTGAGAATAAGCTTTTCTCAAGGATATCAAGTGATCAATGAATAAAACAGAAGGTGCTGAAATCACGAAATGCCCCTTTTTAAAATTTGTCAAGAAAAGGGTCTTATTTGACAAATTAAAATTAGTCATGGACACTAATTTCAAGAAAATCACCCTGTAAATGTTGATTTGTAGCATTTACAATTAATTTTCATCATCACAGATATTTTCATAGTTTATAAATGTTCGCTTTTTAAAATTACATGACAAATTAATGAATGACAAATTTGTCAATTGTTGTCATTAACTTGTCAATTCTAGTGCTATTACATTACAAATTAAATTTTAAATGACGAATTATGAATTTATAGTTTGTTATTAAATTAGTCGTCTGCATCAAATGACAAATTATGAATGCATTATTTGTCATTAAGTTTGTCATGTAATTTTTTAGGCACTATAAATGACAAGTTGGCGACAACTTTGTCATTCCCTAATTGTCATGCAATTTAAAAAAGTGAAATGTTATTCATAGTCATACAAACATTTATGATGATAAAAACTAATTTGAAAAGCTGGTAATTGTTAAATGACATTATGTAAAAACATTTATAGCTTTATTTTCTTAAATAATAAAAAAAATCATTTGCATGACAACATTTTAATTTGTAACATTAAGACCTTTTTCTGACGAATTAATGTTTTCAGTGTATAGCTTGCAGTCCGACAACCCCGTCTTCCATTTTGTTTGATATTAAGGTATGTTCTTGACCCACTAACGGTGACAGAAGAAACTCTGTGCATTCTCAAGTTGCCTCTGTGGCTGACGTCGGTGATAACGCCATCTATACTGGCAAACAACTACACATAGTTTGAAGCTATCACTAGGTCAGGAATTCTCCAGAAGAAGATGGCTGGATTTAGAGCAGAATTTAGCGCTACTAAGGCAAAGGTGAATCCTGAGATGTGTGATACGACTTCGTTTTCTTCTAGAAAGTATTCCAGGAAAAGAACCACGCACATTGGCAGCCGCAAAGAAATTGGCTCCGATGATCAAAGTAAAAGTCATGAGTAAATTGCGGCTGTGTCGCTTGCGATTTGCAGCCACTTCATGATAAAGAGTAGTCATGTCAAGCGAATTGATTGAACGGATAACTAAAATATAGCTTACCGCGGTGATCAGCAACAATGTAGGGACGAAAATTGGAGTGAAGATATAGCCAATCGGTTTATATGAATCCAGCAAAAAAGACGCGGGAAGATAAATTGCGAAGCTTAGCATCCAGAGGAATACACAGACAACCAGACATCTGGGTGTTGTTACAATTGTACCGTAGTTCAGAGGAGCCCATTTCAGAGCAATTGCTCGATCGATTGCAAGAGCAAAAATAGTCAAAACCGATTCAACAAGTAGGGAATTAAAGACGGGCTCTATCCAGGAGCCAAGATCACCAAATAAATAGCAGAGTAGCGTTAATGCGCTAAGGGTATCAGCTAATGCCAAATTAGCGATGAATATGCTCCTTTTATTACGCAATTTTGGGGATAGCGTGATGGTGCCAAGAATTAGTAAGTTTAAAATGACAGCCGTGATGCATATAAGGCCCTGCGACCAATTGCCATCGCCATGATAAATCTGTTCCTTCTGTCTCACAGTGGTATGAACAGGCGAATATGTAGTCGACATTATTTCGCACAAACTTCGATTAGAGACGGGTGGAAAATCCGATCTTATGTTGTTGCAGAGAATTTACTGCACAATAGACATTACGCGTGCGGCACTGATATATATTGCAGTTAACACAATATGTTTTTATTTCCAATTAACATGTCTTCCATGGCTCACTGGTATTGACTGAAGCTCCGATGATCAGGCAAAAAAATTGTTTGTTTGCCGTAACCCGACTCAAAAATTTTTGTATGAAATAGCCACAAATAAAAAATAATTCTGCCGACCGACCCATGATTATCATCAACAATTATTTTTTTACCAACATAAAGGTGAACAAATATCAAAACAAGACAGCAAAACAACTAGAAGAAACAAGTAAAATAAAAGATCTTTGCTTGGTCATTGCAAAAAATTTAAATAGTGGATGTTATATTCTTTAGAGTAAAACATTGTGAAGATTCGACCGCTCCATATTTTTTCTCCGTCACGGCAAGCAAACATTTTTAATGCTTCACGCCTTCAATCAAATCAGTAGGCGGTCTACGTACATAGCATTAAGCCATTGGGAACTTTCCTCACGGTAATATGACAAGTTGTTCCGAACCAGTAATCCTGTACCAAGAAATGACTAGGCACTAGGTGTTCAGGCAGTGGGCGAGTTGGTGTGAAGGATATTTTGGTGTATGAACGAATAGTGCAAGAAAGTTTATATCAAAATAAGGTTTGTACCTCAAAATAATTGAACAGGAAATAATTTGGTGGGGGATGGTTGTTAAGTAGAAGTGTAAGAGAATAACATATCAAGTCTAGAGTATAAAGTAGCGGGTAACCTGCATTGCAGGGAGGCAAAGTTTTTACAGAGGAGGATATAAAGTAGGTATAACGTATAATTGTACTTAATTCTATGACAAACATTTGGCCATATCCTAAGGATTTAAAAAATGTATAGTTTGCCCTATCTGTAGTTTATAGTTTAATAGTTATGGGGCAATAAAGGTTCAAGGTCATCCTGGGGTAACATTTTCAGAAAGCTCCGCTTCTTTTCAAAACGCTCCAAACATTTTCATATAGTCCTCAAAGGAACAGAAAATATAATACACTTCCTCATGTATTAACTTATCATCTGATTTTACCATAACTAAAAATGTCAAATGCAAGCAAATCTGCATTTTCTGTTATATGACCAGACAAACAATTTTGAAATATAGTTCGTCAAAATCGGAGCAAATTATCCCAGGATGATCTTGACCTGTTTGACCGTTACTCATCATACTAATAACCGTAGATATGGCAAACTATGCCTTTTTAAATTCCTCATGACCAGATGACGAAATTGGGATAGTATTCAACAGACTTGTTTTACTTTTGACCCCTGTATACCGCCCATAACCCCCCCCCCCCCCGCCCTCTTTGTACATATTCACTTCAGCATTGTCGATTTTATCAAGACCTTTGACACATTATTTGTGAAAATACAGTATGATAACAAAAATGTTTCATTTACAAATTTTTTAGGTCAAAAGAATTTCTTTGCCACTACCACTGTAAACGTGAGTTGTTTTCAAATGACAAGTGGGTTCTCGAAGTAACTGCAGGCAGGGACGAGTTGGTGTGAGTGGTGCTTGGTTGTTGGATGAACTAAGTGACCCCATATGGACACAACTGTCAAAATAATAACTTTTTGTTTTTAATAAATCATCAACACTAATTCAGAGACAGAAGGCACTAGTACATGAGATCAATTGATGCTTACTCTCGCACACCCTATATATACAAACTAGAGTAGGTAAGGGTCCACACTGTACGATAACCATACACTCATTGGGGATCACCACTAATGATACAAGGTTAACCGAATATATAGTAAATCAGAGGAAAATTTTTACCAAACCAATTTGTGACAAATCACTTTTTGTACAACAGTTAATGACAAGCACCGAAGCAACCTTAGAAGGATTTTTCTAGGACTGTGCCGGCGCGGGAATCGAACCCACGACCTTCCCACCACTAGGTGAATGCCCTATCCACTAGGCTACCAGCTGAGAAAGAAAAATATTAAAGCCATCGGAGGAGTCCAAAGGCAAACTGCTCGTTTTTGCAAAAACAACTACGACAGGGAGAAAGGGACAGTGTAATGACCAAGATCCTCGAAGAACTTGATTGGTTAACAACAGCGTCCGAATTAAGGGGAAAACTGCGGTTGTCCCACGGACAACCATATTGCAATTTTTGGTTGTCCGCCAAAACTTTTGGTTGTCCGTGTTTTGAGACAGCTTTCTGTATGACAATATACATGATAAATTGAAATGATAATCTTTTTGGTGACCCAGCTCCAATGGAACTATAACAGGCGCTGCCTTATGCTCTTGCTGTTTTGGTCTGGTAAATAAACGACATATTACAAAATGAAAGCAAAAGGAGCTACGATGTTATCAAAGAAATACTCCACTGCAGGAGTCCCAATATCTAACAATTTATCGGCTGTGTCGGATTTTATGAATCACGGCGTATCAAAAGTGACTTTCGGCTCTAGATTTTATGGTTGTCCACCGGACAACTGTAGTATCATTTTTGGTTGTCCTGGTTGTCCCGGGCGAACGGACAACCGTTATTTCGAACGCTGGTTAACAATGGAAGCTTCACGACTAGATATTTACAGGAACTCCTTTTATCACCTTACAATTTGAGACTGGAACAGGTTACCAGCAAATGTGGTTAATGCAGAAACAATAGCTATATTCAAATCCCGCCTCGAGTCACATTTTAAAGATCTTTGTAGCAATAATGCAAGAAAATTAAATAAAATAATGGCTTGACCTCAAAATAATTGCAACAGAAACAATTTTGGTGTTGTTATACTTAGAATGGTTAAGCGTTAATGACCCCATAGGATATGTAGACCATTGTTACATTTTGACCTCTAATTACATGACCAAATGGCGAATGAGTACAAGTATTATATTCCTTGGTCCTTTGGGACTATAGAAAGAATTTGACCATTTTGAAGAATCGGAGCATTCTGAAAATGTTACCTCAGGATGACCTTGAAACTTTATTGCCGTATGACTATTATTAAACTATGACCCACAGATAGGGCAAACTATACCTTTTTTAATTCTTAGGTCATGGCCAAAATGTTGATATAGATTTCAGTAGAATTATACCTACTTTATATTTTTCCCCTGTGCAAACCTTGCCCCCTGCAAATACATGTTCTCCGCTACTTATACTTCTCGACTTTTGATATGTTATTCTCTTTCCTAAGCATAACAACGTCAAAATCGTTTCTGTTGCAATTATTTTGAGCTCACACCATTATTTTATTTAATTTTCTTGTACTAAAATGTTCTAACTCATTCCGATACATTTCGTCGTGAACATCACACACTTCTGTTATTTAAATAAAATGAAACCTGAAAACATTGCGCTAATAGTTAATTGATACAAAAACTGGACTTGAAATTCATTTTAGTAACATGTGATGTACGTGAGATACACCATTGTTCACATCATGCCTGCACAAATTTGCGGAAAAAGTAGGTCGTATTTTAAATTACATTCCTCAATCTGTAGTTCCACACTTCGGCAACTCTTATTAGAGGGCGAGTATAGTATGAACAAATATTGAGGGTATATTAATACTTACCGGTTTAATCACGTCACAAGCTAAAACAAAAGAAGAAAAAAAAGAAAATTGGAAATTTAGAAATCCTACTAATTCCATCAAAAGCCAGATTTTACCTATGTAAGTTAATAAACTTTTAATGTAACTAAAAGCTACTAAATTTCATCTATTATACAGACACTCTCGGCATTATGAATCAATAATCTACCATAAAACAGGTCCCCTGACCAATCATTGAATTAGAGCAGCATCGATTTCAGTTTTTATTCAGGATTTGCTCTAATGCATTCACAACAGGTAATCTAACAGATCAGTGTCTTGAAACACATAGTTGTCACCTTTTTGTGTGTGTGTGGTGACGGAGCTGACAGGTAGATCACTTCTTTGAACAGAAAAACTGATAGCAGAGGAGAGCGCTCGATAGTCACATGTGCATTGCCGCATTTTTCAAAATCGATATTTTTGCATTGTGGTAAAGCTTTTATATACATTAGCCCTCACCTGAAATGATTAAGGCCAAATCAGCGTCCTTATGGGTAAAAATAACGATTTTATAATTAATGTCGCCGGCGACATTAATTCAACAGACGACGGAAATGGCGTTTAACACAAGAAAACATACGCCGTATGCATGTTTCCCACGGCATGCACTCTGTTTGACCGGTATGTGACCTTTGTGGTTTTAATATCAATGAGTACGAGTCTGTGATATTCATGTAATATACGCATATGTTGATTAAAGTTATGGAAAACTTAAAAGTTACCCTGCACACTTATCTGGATGACTTTTAACCTCTTATTATTCTGCTTTTGAGCACGTTATTTGTATGTGCAAAATGTATCTCTATTCTTCTAATGGCTAGACTATCATTTGAGAGCAAATTGAAGAAATTTCATATTTTGTGAAAATGTGCCAGTGCCGCTTTAAAACTAATAAGGTAATTAATTGGTTGACGTTAACTGGGCAAGCGCATTTGATACAAAAACCCAAGGCCAGCGCACTTATCCAAAATCGCATATACATCTACACCAATGTTTGTCCGCAAATCACGAGTAAAACTCACCGTGACCTCCAAATTTATTTTTCGTTCTCTAAACATTATATGATTCATAACGGCGTATAAATTGATACAGACATTTCAAGCTACTCATAATTAACTATTTTATTTAGAAACTGTTTGGAGGTTTATAAATTCTTCCACAAATATTCCATCAAACAGGGCCGGTGTAAAAGTAGATATGCTCCGCTCGGAGCCATAGTCCGGGCTCTATAGACAACGGAATAAAGCGTGAAACTAATTTTGCGTGAAGAGTCAACTAAATCGAGTGCCCTATTCTTCACCATTGTAGGTGGACTATATGCCCGGAGGACCATATCTCCTGCCACACCGGCAAAACCTATGCGCCAAGTGCGGCGATCGCCGTACCACTTTTTAAAGCAAAATAGTGATTATTTTTTTTAATCAACTCGTTTCTTACAATGGAAAATACAACATTAATTTTAGAAATATTTAAACTTAGACAAAGTCCTTTATTTAAATAAACAATACCTATACAATGCAGTTCGTCAGTTTATAAAAAAAAAATACTGGGGGCGGCCGGCGGACGTAACCTCCCGGTAATTTGGCCCTCATCGTGCAGGAAAGCTGCAAGCCCCATTTTGTAATTAAAAATATTGTATTATGTTATTTAACTATTTTAATTGAGAAATTTCTCACGGGAAAATTAGGGAGTGTTCATAAATACTTTGGTGGGGGGGTGGAAAAGTTTGAACTTCGGACATCAAAAAAAATTTGATCCCCTTTTTTAGGTTCGAAATTCCCCCCCCCCTCCTTTTTTCAGGGTCATGGTCAAACACTGTCCTGGGCCTACTGAAGTCGGACGAGTGAACAGTGCCTCCACATGTCATGGCAAGCCAACTCAGCTGATTTTCCTATCGACACGGGCCAATTCTGTATGCGTGAGAGTTGTGGAGTGCCAAATCGTGTACCACGCATTTCAATACGAAATAAACCCCAAACTCGTTCTAACCTCGTCTTCATGGCCAAATTCATTCCCATTGAAAAATGTGTGGTACACGATTTGGCAGTCCTCTATGGTGAAGTTATAGCACGTAAGTGAGTGGCTTTAGAGATGGCGCCCCCAATGCTTGCAGGTCATTTGGAAAGCCATCTAAAAAGAATATCAGCAAAGATTAGGCTTGTTTGGACTAATTTAGATGCAATTTTACGCTGATTCTGAATATGCCCTGGAAAATTAATAATTTTGACCTTTTTTAAACAAAATTTGACAAATTTTGATCGTTGAGCGACTGGAGTCGCTTGCCGTGTTCAAAGGATTCATGGGTCAGGTTACGGAAACTCACCCGAAAATATTGACGGACAGATAGATAGACTTATTAGCATATTAATATCTAGATTATACCTTCATATAATAAATCTGTGATTTTCGCTTGAAAAGCAGGTAAATTGTATCATGGATAGTAATGTAAGTGTTCGTCTGACTAAACTCAAAATAACATTTATCCTCTAATACTTAAAATGAAACAATATCCCAAATCCCATCCCATCCATTGCCAGCCATGCCCAGCCAGACATAATAGATATAAAGATCTGGATACATTGGTGGCTGTTTATTTCACACATGGAAAATTTCCCAACAGCTGTTTGAAACATAAAAAATAATATTCACACATTTGCTATGACAAACACATGCCAAATATCTGTAATTTCTCTCAAATCTGAGACTAATAGGTACATTAGTCTAATGATAGCTATATTATATAGTCTCGGCTCAGATTGATAACGTCAAAAATAACAATCACACATCTCAAACATTTACACAGCTGAGTACCATTATAAGCCTAATTGAATATCGAGCCTATAATTCATTGAAGAGACACAATGGCATGAAAAAATATTCAGACGTAATGAAATGGCCCCTTACTGAAATCACTTCTACAAATGTGAAAACAATTAGGATGTTTACATTCTGTAAAAACAGTAAACAACAGTAAGAGTTTGTGGCAGTTCGTGGCAATTCCTGCCACGGAAAAATCAAGGTGTTGACATCCTAGAATTTACAGTGTATCTAGCATGTTTTTACACAATTCAAAAGCATTCAGACAGGATTCATAAATTGTACTTCAGGCTGTAGTACTGATATGACAAGGAAAGGTGGTGGATGGATTAGCCGGGATTAGAAATAATTGCAATGGCCTGGTGCTTTCAAAGTTTGATAAATGCTGGCCGGTATGTCAGCATCCCTTGGCTAAGAAGTGTAAAGCGTGTGTGTAAAGCTTAACCCCTCGTCGACCCGAGCCATTTTTGGTAACAAAATGACGAGGGAGGGGGGGGGGGTTGGTGGTTACCACCATCCTGAGATTGTTAATGAACACCGATTCTATAAATTTGGTACCAAAGGATTAGCTTAGAGTGTCTTCTTCCATTGGTACCAAAATAAGTACCAACATCCATTATGACGTCCCATGACGTCATATTGAGGAAAGTCCGAAAATACTGATATAGGGTTGGAAAATTGATATTTCGCCATTTTTAGCGACCTCAAAACACCTTATTATAGCTCTAAAATGCTTTCGGGTTTTTTTTTCTTTGTCAGTTATACAATAGTCATTTCCCATCAGTAGAGTCAAAAACCGATGAAAACTGATTTTATCTTAACCTTTTTGAGCAGAAAAATTGAATGTTTCACTAGTGTGGGTCTATGGAAATGGCAAGTTTTGCATGACATGCAACTTTATGACGTAATTGTGTGACGTTAATGCTATGCATGTGGTATTGTTTTGGTATCACTGGAAAGAGGAGGACCAATAGCTATCTAATTGGTACAAATCAAGTGTCTGTGATGTTCCCGTGTTGTGTTAGGCATGTTGCCACCACCCCCCCCTAGAGACCCCCACAGACATCCATCACTTTGGGATTCACTACTTGTATCTTAAACTATACCACAGTGGGATGTTTGTTTTGGATGAACAGGAGCGGAACATGTCAATAGACAAGTATTACATTAAATAATTTTGCACCAAACAGAGGGGGTTTAGCAAGCCGGGGAAAAAATGAAAGGGGCGGTGGTAGACGAGGGTTAATATTAGTTAATTTTCTTTTTTTTACAAAAAACGGTACGCGACTCGTTTTATACATCGTTACAATACAGCGTAGATTTGGCGACAGATATCATGTCATGGTTCCGTTAAAACAGAGAGGCATTCTCTACAGTGTCTTTAAGTAGATCCTGAAAACTCATATTTTCTGAATTTTAAATGTTGTTAATTTAGTTTAGATTGTTAATACTCGCATTTATGCCTTTTTCCGACTTCATTACCCCATATTGGTCAACGGAGAAAGGACATAAATAATGTGCCACCGGACTCCACCAAAACAAACATCATTACAAGAATTGCAAAAATACACAGTACAATAGCGCAGATTTGGCATTGACATATCTCAAACTGCAATTGTATTTCACTCCATTTGGTTATCAAACCGGGTCTCAACTTTTCTCAATCTGCCAAAGTGAGATCTAAGTTGGATTTTAGGATTAACATTTGGCTGTGATTGTTACAATCGAGCACCAATATATGTGTCCCGTTATGCCGTTTAAATTCATAGGGCAATAAATGAAGGGTAGTTGAGATAAGTAATAGGTGAAGTCTCTCCTAGGGAAACACTGAAAAATCATGTGGCATCCAAAATATGCAGCTAATTATTGATTTGGGTGAAATGTTATGGAAAATCTGAACGTCTAATACACTTCACTAATACAGCATGATATATGACTAGATTGGGTATTTAGAACTGATATCATTTCTTTACCACACCCACTCTTTAATTATGCGTGCTGTGTCCTCAACCCCGGGCCCACAATACGGTTAATCCCGTCAGGCGGTTGACGTGTCAGTGATATTTCGTTATAAGTGGGGATTGATAGGTTGCGACTGTGTGAAGACCAATGCCGAAATATCCGCTATAAAATCGACTCATTTGGACCAAGTTTAATCATCAATTTCTTAATCTACCACAACAGACTCTACAGCTTTGGGCATATAGGTATTAGGAAAACGATATTTGGAGCAACTGTTCTCATCCAACAAAAAAATGTGGGATTTGACAGAAATTTTAGAGAAAAAAAAATTTTGAACTTTGAATAGTGAGGGATTTTTTATTTCAAATTAGCCGTACCTTTCTCTCTTCAACAGACCACAAGTACTTGATAGCGTGGGAAGAATTACTAGTAGCTTTGCTGGATGTTTTGTTACAGAGATGGACAAGTAAATTTAGAGCGTCACCCAGCGCCAAAGATTTTTGCCCATCACCGGCCCGATCGGGTGATGATGTTGTATACATTTGAATCCCGATTTGCACATTCATATTCAACATCGTAAATATAGCCACAAAACGATTCTGCAATTAAAGGTGGAGTCTGGAAAGGAGAGGGATGCTGTTGCAGGTGCATTGTAATGCTGGTGCAGGGAGCTCATGCAGCAGCACCATGCCATGGCATTGACATGACGGCATGTGCTGGTGATGCTGGGCTGAGCGGAGCTAGTGGTGGGTATGCTATGCAGAATCCCAGTACAATCAAAGCAGATGGTTCATCGTTTCTTGAATGCAATTGCCCAAATGCTTTGTTGTTGTATGTGTTTTGAAATTTTCATACTATAGCCATTTGGTTTATGGCTTTTCACTGGTATCTTACTGTTCAACAGGGCTGACCAGAAAGCAACGCCATACAACATTGTACCAAAACAGTGTAAGTTGGTACACGGAATGATCGCAAAACCATAAAGGCCAATAACGTATTGCACTGCAACCCGTTGCAGAGAATTACCAACGCGTTGCGACAGTTCGGAAATGCGTTGCGGAATTCAGGCAACACGTTGCGGCATGTACAGCAACACGTTGCGGTGTTGGCCAATCAAAATCATAATTTCTGTGACGTATTTAAAACATAGACCCACATTGCATGGCTAGACTACTTGGTGCACCGTGTTGCAAACCTTCACAGCGTGTTGAGAAACTTCACACAGCATTGCAAGCTTCACAACGCGTTGCTAAGGTCCACAGGCATAAGGTAAGAGGCATAACGTATTGCCGCAACGCGTTGTGAGAAAGTCAGAACGCGTTGCGACATTTCGTCAACGCATTGCGACTTTCGAAAAGCGTTGAACGACATTTCAGGCAACGCGTTGCATACGCGTTGGTGTGTCGGCCAATCAAAATCATGGAATTTCTGTGACTGTATTTCAAAAAATATAATCTCACAACGCGTTTGCGAGTTGCGACCTTCACAAAGCGTTGCCAAACTTCACAACGCGTGGGAGTAAAACGCTGTTGTGAAAGCTCCCAACGCGTGTTGTGATTGGGCTTGCAGCGCGTTGTGAATGCCATAAGGGTCAACGTATTGCCGCAATGCGTGGTGGATCTATTTTTTAATTACGTCACAGAAATTCATGATTTTGATGGTCCGGACGCCGCAACGGTTGACAGAAATGTCGCGTCGAAACGCGTTGCTATTCTCACAACGCGTTGCGGGCAATACGTTATGGGGCAATTACGTCACAGAAAATGATCATTTTAATGGCCCAACACCGCAAATGCGTTGTGAAAATTTGGCAAACGCGTTGCAACTTTCTCGCAATGCGTTGCGGCAATACGTTATGGCCTTTATGGCTTATGCCATACACGGACAGTTGCGTCCAGAACACAGCCTCCGATGACGACCCACCAACGGGAATATATCTTATCGCAGCAACCTCGGACCAAAGCTTTGCTCGGACTGAACTACTGTGGACTAATGCATTCATTGGAAGCAGTTGGATAGTCAGGCATGCATCATAGCCAGTCAAAACACCATAATCAGAATTCAAAGTAGTCAAAAAGAAAAGCTAAGAAGGTGGGTGATGAAATCCGAGCATCATGGTCCGGTTTTAGGTTTGCGGAATTGTCTCAGTTGTTTAGTCACCAGTGACGTCATTGACCACCTTACTCACTGACGGAATAAAGCTCGTTAACGGAATAAAGCACATGCTGCCGATGGGTATGTTGGTAACTCTGACATACATGGGGTAACAAGTTTATTGCCGGTTTCTCCCTCACTTTGAATCGCAGTGATCACCAAAAACATCAGATTACAAATTTTGAAGTTAAATCTGTCCAGCCATTTGGCTATTCTTCGCAAGAGAGTACCGGTGTGTTTTGTGAAAGCAGCGATTATAATATAGTCGGGTGGGCAACCCACAGTCCGGGCTCCCATAGACGATTAACGGAATAAAGCATGAAACTAATATTGCCGTGAAGAGTCAAACTGAATTGAGTGCTCTATTCTTACCATTGTACGCCGGACTCTGATTACTTCTACACCGGTTTCCCAAAATAATAATGGACATTGATAAAGCACCAGGACTCCTGCCCAAAGGTCGCTCACTGCGTGTTGCCTATTATTATTATGCTGCCCATCATTCAGGAAATCGTCACTGTCAATCATTTCGCCTAAATCATCAAAATCATACCTTTCTTTATTCTCATTCTTAAACAGATTACTATCAATTTAATGGCTGGGACTCAGAGATTTCGAAATTATAATTAATTTTGAGTAGAAATAAAATATCACAAGAAACTAAAGATAAAGATAGTCAAAAATGTTCATTCCAAAGTACAGATGAATCGGGTGTTCCGTTAAAAAAAGTCTGAGGAAATGAGTGAGTATAGACTAGTTGAAGCAGCTGGGTTGTAAATGTTCCTTTTAAAAGATTTGTCTGGATCAATTCCAGGTAGTCAGGGACAGAATTAGCCTACCAATTGCGCGTATGTCAAGGGCCGTCAATCGGCGCCGGCGCGGCGCGGACTGTGATTGGTTTGAATTGTGTAGTAATGGGCGTGTCCATGTTCGAACAAAATATGATTTAAAATTGTCAAAACATGCCCTATTGAGTCGGGTTTTTCGACGCAACGGACACAATAATCATTCACGTAAGTAATTTTTTTTGTTTAATAAGCTTTAACTGTTCACAAATTATTCTTCACAGGCCGCCATTTGTTTCTGGCCCCGTCAAATTACGTCAGACCGCAAAATGGTCCCGCCTTATTCTGGTCCCCGACTATAGTACTATTATTCTGTGAAAATATAAAGCCACAAACGTCACTTCTATTTTAGACGTAATGATTTTTAATCCCCATATTTTATGTTACATCCCGGTGAAGATCGTACTCGCGGCAGGGAGCTTCACAGATGATTGAAGAGTCACACGCTGGCTTTAGCAACTTTATTAGATATTGCCATGGCTCATGCAATCGTGTGCCCCGTCGTGAAGTGGCCCTGTTGACCGGATTGCTGAGATTACTGAACTTCACAACCAGCCTGATTCAACGTAAGGTGGTTTGAGTCACACGCATCATTGTGCAGAAAAGCGTGACGTTGAATGCTGGTTTGGACTGCATAGCAACTCTGTCAACAGTTTATCTGCGTGTAGTTTTAAATATAATTTGCTCCTTAGGGCCTAAAAGGGGTAAATTTTGATTTTCAACCCATGTTGTTTTTGCCAACGATACCATCTGTTTTACTTTTGGTATAATGATAACCTTGAATCCAAAACTAACCCAAAATAATGTTTTCCACTTTCCGGCCCAGATTAGTCATTTTGTCATGAGGGGCAATAAAGTTCGGTCACGTTGTGTAACTTTTTTAGAATTAAAAATTTCAGCTGTAAACTCTGTGATAATTTTATGTACTAATTATTCTTATAGTTATTTCAGAAAGACAGTGGTACTTTGTCATTACAACATGTTTGGTAATTAAAAGTACAGCAAACTTTACTGGTAATTAACACTTTTATATCACTAGTAAACGGTCCACATGTGTGAATTGGTGTTGTCTGTGAATCTCCATTAACTTATAAATTGGTGACCATTGGTGTCATGTGCCAAAAAATGAAGTTCAAATATGTTGTGTACTTCCAATATTTTCAATCATGCTAAATTGACTTCACTCCAAACTTTCAAAAGACACATAAATCACGCTTGTTTTCTTGTTTACACTGATCATAATTCATGATTTAACTAATAGTAAAAGTTAACACTGCTACCTCTTCAATATGGTTAAAGGGTAGGCACAGACCTAGTGCCGGGGAAGTTTAAAAATTACCTTTGCCAGCAACCTTTATTACACCTTATGAACAATGTAAGTGCCTTGCCCTCTACTGCTTGTGCTGGTTTCCTCCCCATGGGTTTTCTCATCCCTCTGGTGCCCCCTACCTCACTCTAACTTAACTTTATCCTTTCTCTGATCCATCCTTTCGCAACCCATTTGGCTAGGATAGGTGAATCAATCTGGTTGGCTCGCAGACGAGCCATTAGGTTGGTTTGGTAGGTTTGCTTTTGGCCTTGTCCCTGGGATACTACGTTTCTGATCCCAATGTAGGATTTAGAGCCACCTCATCCTCGGGATAATCACGACTCATTAGTATGCCTATCGGGTTACGGACACAGATCCCTAGTAATGGCGTGAAGGTGCAACCCACCGGACCTCAGGAGATGGCGGCGTTGTCTCAGGACTTTTCCACAATGGAGACAGCATCCTCCACCTCTCGTTTGTCTTGTAAAAACAGTGTAGGTGGAACTGTTGGCTGTGACTACTTCCTTCTCTCTTCTCTCTTTCCTTTATCTCCTTTATTGATAAGTAGGGCCATTGTTATACTTAGGTCAACCCACCTATGGTGAAATAGTACCCATGCTGCCTTGTAGGTTGGTTCGTGGGTGCGAAAAAAAAAGGCTATGGGACCATCCCTGACAGAAAAGGCACTGTCTGCCCTGCAGAGTGTCACCGTGAAAGACAAAGGCTAAGGGACCTTCCCCAACAGAAAAGGGTGCGGGAGACCTGGCGACTCCCAGCTACTATTTATCTAATGACAAGATTGAATATCAAACGTGGCACCAGGTTTTAAAGCCCCTGAATTTTAAAGTCCTGTGCATCATGATGTAAACATTGGTCTATACAATCAATGATGGTTGGTCTAAGCCTACTGAACGGCCAACCCTGATACTTGACAAAGATGCATGGGACAAATTTGTTAGAACGCAAGAATTCTTTCATTATCGTCGGCACGTTTTGATGTCCAGATGCTGTCGCGGCGGTCGGGAGGGAAGGCTTCGTGGCGTGAAGCACACTGTGTGGTGTCGGTGTCGTCTGCATGCGGCGAATGCCGCGTTTTGCACGTGGGGCCTCTGTTGCGGGGGGTGTCCATAGGATTTGCCCTTGTTTGCAAAGCCTCTGCATGGAAGAACGGGAGGGGTGCGGCTGCAGGAGGTGTGGGGTTTTCTTTGTCACCAAGGGCTCTCGGGTCTTGTGCCGGGTATTGTCGGCTTTGATGGGCGCATCTTGGGCTTACCACTGACGGGCAGTCCTGGAACACAGTCGTCTGCTGTTGCAGCCCCCCGGCGACTGTCCAGAGGATGCTGTCTCCCTCATTTTTTGCCATAGGCTTTCCGCTCCCCCGCCATTGCAGTTCCGGCCCATGGTCTTCTGTGCATCCCTGGGGATTGCGGCGCTGGGCTTGGGCCTGACGGAGCGCTGTTCGCTGCTGCGGCGAGTCCGAAGGGGTGGAGTGTAAATGGGGGACGTTCGTGGAGCAGTTTTGCCTTGTTTGCATCTGGTGCCGGATTCCAAAATCATGCAGTTGACTGTGGACGCGCCGCCGCCCAAATGGAGAGCTTGTCCTGCTGGACTATATTCCTGTCGGGGGGGGTGGATTGACATCATTGGGAACCCAAGGCCTGCAAGCACTTTTGGAGCTGTAAGTCTGATCGCGGAGTTGTCTCTTGCGGGAGCCCAGTGGGTTGTCGTCGGAGTGGGCCCCCTCCCGGGGTCCCATGGGGAACAATTGACTGAGGAGGGTAGTGGCGGATACGGGCTTTGTGAGCAGTGTACTGTGGCAGGCATGGCAGTTCAGCACTCTTGTTGATGAGCTTGGGGACGGGAACTCCGGCGCAGTGTATGATGTCCTCGCTTCAGCCAACAAGGAAGTGGCGTTGGCGGGTGCGGCGGGGAGAGGGGGGTGAGGAGGAGGGCTGCTGCCTTTGCATCAGGGACGGAAGTCGGCCAAGGCAGGAGCGGAGAGGGACTGGGGTCTGCAGCCAGGTGGCGCCGTGATGCGGTCCAAACAGGGGCTCACGGGCGGGGAAAACCCTTGTGCTGCTGGGGCTGCACTGGTGATGCTTGCTTGTGGTGCTTGGGGAGCCTGTTGATGTCCGGGGCTGGGGCGGCGCGTGCTGCTGCTGGGGGCCTTGGGGGGCTGGGCCGGTGGGGGGGGGGGGCGCAGCGCCTGTGGGAATAGGGGTGATGAATTTGATTTTGTGAAAACGGCTGGGGACGGGAGGGCTGGCATGTGTTTCAGCACTTTGGTTTCTCGGATGGAAGGCACGGTTTCAGAATGGCACTAAGCTTGATGAACCTTTCTTCAATCACGGGATGGCAGACGCCATTCCCATCCGGGGGCTGGACCTTTCGCTAAAGCGGAGCTAGGTCTGATTGGCGGCGGATGGGCGGGCGGCACGGGACGCCTGGTTCCGACGGCATTCTGAGGTGGTCTGGGGGGGGTTCCAGGTTCCTGGTAGACTGTTAGAATTTTGTAACAGCGGCATGCATGAGAGGCCAGGCCGGTGCCTTTTTTGACACGTTTATCGTCGCATCTACCGAAGAGGGGCGACCTCCAACAACCCCAGGACGGCAGAGGAATCGCCTGTCCCCACTGGCCAGGGGTCTGCCAACTCCATGATGCTCAACGGGGGGGGGGGGGAAATTTTTTTTCACTCCTCACATGGATCCATTATCAGCAGGCGGGGCGGTTTTCGCAGAGGCAGATTCAGCACGCTGGGGGATACTGCCCTCAGCGGGGATGTGGGAGAGAGTTGGAAGTTCGGGAGCAGGAGAGGGCTTCAGGTGTGTTGTAGATTTTTACCAAGCTTTTGACAGTGTGGACAGGAATGTGCATTGCTGCATGTTTCTCGGCGCGGTTTTTTGTTGTCCCAGACGAGATGTCGACGGTTGCCATCATGTGTGATGGCCCATGTGGCTTTGTGCAGACCATGGGGGTGGTGCCCACGGGGGGGGGTTCCTGGCGACTGCTGGAGTCCTCCAGGGAGGTGCTCTTGCTCCCTATCTTCTCTTTGTGGACGTGGTTGATTGCGTCCTCAGACGGAGTCCTTGACTTCATGAACGACAAGGGACGCGCCGTCGGGCCCGGGCGTTCTGGACGTCGCCGGTGGGGGCGGGGTCTCACAGCCTTGGATGCTGAGGGTGAGTCTGGCTCTGGCAGCTGATTCTGGTGTGTGGGCACGGGGTCTTACTGGAATCACTTGGAATGCTGGGAAGGGGGTGCCTTGAATCTAGGTGCCAGGGAGACTGGATGTATTGGACAGTCGATGAGGAAGAAAGATGATCATCAAACTGTAGCACAGCAAGAGGGGGCAAACTCAAAGAGGTAAGGACTTCGAGAGATCTGGGTCCTTGTTGCCGGCAGCGGGGGAGGCTACTGTCGCTCAGGGGGCGGGCTTGTGGCGTCTGGTGCTCCGGTTCAGCCAGGCTGGAATTCTTTGGAGCCTGTGTGGAGAGTATCATGTTGTGTGTATGGATCGGGAACCTGGACAATGGGGAAGGAGATGCAGGACAGGCTGGATGGCGCCTGCACCGGTCTTCTTGTGCTAGTGCTGGGCGTGTCCTGGCGTGGCCACGGGACAAAAGGGGGCACCAATGTGTGAGAATGTCCGCTCCGGTTTCGTCTTCTTGACTTGCCAGGCGCCGTTCGCGGTTTGGCCATCGCTGTCGTTCGTTCGTTGATCAGTGGTCGCGGACGTCGCGTGTTGGAAGTTGCCATGCCGGGACAGGGGTCGTCGCCCCTTTGGCTTGCATTGAGTGATTGCTCGAGAACGTCCCAGCGGGGTCCTGCCTTTGCGTCCGCCGCCTTGATGACGGCAGGGACATTTGGCGCTACGTGGTGAACAGCACCTCGGCTACGGCCAGTTAATATAGATAGCACCTTCTTCATCTGATGAGAAATTTATGTCCCTTCAAATACAAAAATTGTGCGTGCCAGTGTAGAAGTAATTAGTGTCCGGCGTACTCATAGTCCGGGAACAATGGTGAACAATAGGTCAATCGAATTCAGTTGACTCTTCACGCAACATTAGTTTTCACGCTTTATTCCAATTCCGTTATCGTCTATTCAGCCCCGGACTGTGGCTCCCCGCCGGACTATATCTGCTTTCACCCGTAACAGGTAATGACAGTAAGAGCACTAAGTAAATTTGGGTTCTTGCTCATCTATAAAAAGTAGGGTCCAAATGTTGACCTTTGTGAAATGTTGAACCTTTTTGACATTTCCCCACTTCTGTAGGACCGCAGGGAGGACTCCCTGGGGAATGACTAATGTTTAGTAGGGGCTTGTTCCCTCCTTCAATATACCCAGGTTTGGCTACTCTACTCATTTGGAAAAAAAATAGGGCACAAGGTTGACCTTTTGTGACCATTTACCCACCCCCTGTCAGACCCAGGGGAGGACCCTGGGGAATGAATGCATGGTTAGTAGGGGACTTGTGGCCCTCCTACAATATACCCAAGTTTGGGCTACTCTACTCTCAATAGAAAAAAAAAAGATATGGCAAAATGTTGACCTTTTTTTTGTGAATGATTGACCTTTTTGACATTTCCCCACCCCCTGTCAGACCAGGGGAGGACCTTGGGAATGAATTGCATGGTTAGTAGGGACTTTTGCCCTCCTACAATATTACCAGTTTGGCTACTCTAGGCTCATCAAGCAGAAAAAAAAAAGATATGGCAAAATGTTGACCTTTTTTGTGAACGTTGAACCTTTTTTTACATTTCCACACCCACCTGTCAGACCCAGAGGAGGAACCCTGGGTAATGATTACATGGTTAATAGTTTGCTACTCTATCTCATTTGGAAAAAAGCTAGGGCAAAATGTTGACCTTTTGTATCCTCAGAACCCACACACGTACATACATACACACATCCCACATCATCCAGACATTGCCATTTCATAGCAGATTGTTGCTACGCAATCCGTCAAAATGAAGAGAACTATTCAATAAAAAAAAAATAAGCGCAAATGATGAAGGTAACTGGCGAGTTAAAAAGGGGGCGAGTTAGAGAGTGGCGAGTTAAAATGAATGGCGAGTTACCCCACGAAGTTTTAACAAATTTTCAAGGAAGTCCCATGAAGGCGAGTTCGTTCGTCTCGTGTCGTGCCAGTCCAAATCACAGTGGAAGATCCGTCCGGCCAACCATCCGACAGTCGCACCACACCGCGGCTGACATGCCCGGTAACTCCCCCTGGGGACCCGCAGACCCCACAGCCCTCCTGATTGTGCCCAACCCGGCCCCCCCCCGTGGCTCTCCACAACCGCAGCCCGGTGACGGTTCCACTCCGATCCCGCGAAGGAAGTTCCCCGTACGATCAACGCCAGCCCCGAGTCCGTTGAGGTCGACCCCTGCTTTCCCCCCAGGTCACAGCCTTTGGGCCTGGTAGATGGGCCGTCCACAAACCGCCCCAGGTCCAAAGCAAGGATGACCCCGCTCACAACCGTCACCGATCCCAAGACATCGCAGGGACACCGCGACCGCAGCGTCACGGATTGGGTAGCAAAGTGATTCCGTGGAATTCTCTGATCCAAAGGTGCCGGTGGTGGGACCAGGCCACCAGGTTCAAGTTAAAAAATGGCGAGAAAAAAATGGCAAGTTACCCCCACAAAGTGTTACAATTTTTCAGGGAATCCGTGTAGGTAAACTCGCCAGTAGGACTAGATGTTGTTTTTGGTCTCGCCTTGCAGGACTCAATTGGTGTTTCCGTATCTCGTCCAACAGGACTCATGGTGTTTCCGGTAGCTTTGCAACAGGACTAATGGTGTTTCCGTAACTCGTCAGCCGGACTAAATGGTGTTTCCATAACTCGCCAACAGGCCTAATGGTGTTTCCGTAACTCTCCACCAGGACTTCATGGTGTTTCCGTAACTCGCCTCTGTGACTCTGTGCAGTTCAGTTCTGACTTCGGGGGGACTCGCCATCTCATAACTCGCCCCTTTTTAACTCGTCCCAAAACTGTCTCTCCAACACAATTGTGTAATAATCTGTTTTTGTCCCCCAAAATATTAGAGCATGTTCTTTTATGCAAATGAGGGTATTTGAGTTGAACATATTGTTTAAATTCATGCGGACTTGGAAAGATTGTTACCTGATATGTAAAGAAAATTTCAATAGCCATTAATTTCATTTTTTTTATCAAAAAGATTTACTTTTTTCCAATGTCCGTTCATCAAGACTAATCAACCGATTTTCAAATCTTTTAGACAATTGTTTCAAGCCGAATTAGCTTATACACTATCAGTGATTCAAAAAATATAAAAAAGGTCAAAATAT
>JAMKCH010054592.1:0-13249 GCA_023653785.1 Ophioderma brevispina | reverse complement strand
AGTCCTTTCCTCCACGGCAAAATGCAACCGACCGTCACAGTCCACTCCGACCAAAGTGGTTGATCGTACTGGTTGATCGATCGCACTATATCCATGGAATACAAATTGGAACAATTGACGAATTGACGCCAGCACTTTAATACAGTATTAGCAATCTAATCGATTTCGGCGAGAGGATATTTGCGCTCTCCCCAAACCGAACCCGGAATCCTCTCATTTTCATTTTTGCAAGTCTCTCCAAACGATGAAAAAGCCGACAGCAGAGTATCTCCCATATTATAATAATGGGAGATTTCCGGGTTAGGGGAGGGTAACTCTCCTCTCGCAGAAATCGATTTACTCAGAGCAGGAAAAGCCTTTTAGATGGCAATATACTCATCTCATAGAAGCTGCAATCGAGGCGACTTGGTGACTTGCAATCCACCACTAAACCAATTAATAACATGACGGGATTATTTTCGATTTTCAATAGGCAATTGATTGAGTGATCGGCGAGACCTCTTTGAGTTGAGGCAGCTAATGCAGACATGGCGGCGACGTGCCGTGGAAGTGCATGACGTCATGAACATGTGTATAATGGACCAATGGTCCGTATTTTGGTAGTTTATTTGTCTTTTTAAACACTTGTTTGTTTTTTGGAAAAAAAACGTTTTATGTAATTTTTTCTTGGCTTTTTTTAAAGTCATTGTTCCAAATACTTAAAAAAAAATACGTTTTCCAAACAATTTTTAGTTTTTTCAAAATCGTTTTGGCTCTGGGGTCTTTTATTGAACTTTTTAATGGCATTTAATTAATTTCCAAAGTTTTTGCTTTTGGGTCCTTTTTTTACTCTTAGGCATTAAATTAATTATTTTAACACTTTTCCAAAAACTTAATTTTAATTTATTCTTGTTTTTTTTGTCCTGTTTAGTGAACTTGTATAGGCCTTTATAATTAATTACAAACACTTTTCCAAAACCATTCTATATTTTAAATTTGTGTTTTCTTCTTACTTTTTATAGGCCATTAATTTCCAAAGACTTTCTAAAAACATTCATGTCTAATGTTTGTTTACTTTTTCTTTCCAAAAAAGTTATTTCATTTTTTGGCCTTTTATTGAGCTTATAATAGGCCTTTATTTGTTATTTGGTTTTCGCAACCCTTTCCCAAAACTTGGCGTTGTAATTTTTATTTTGTTTTTGGGTCTTTTATTTAACTTTTTATATGCCTTAATTTTTACAAACAATTTCCAAATCTTTTTTGTATTAGTTTTGTTTTTGTTTACACATTCAATCTGTTTTTTTATTGGTTCCTTTTAATGTAAAACACTTTCCGAACGTTTGATTGACAAATTTTGTTTGTTTTTTTATTTTGTTTTTGTTTTGTCTTTGCTTTTGATTAAGGTATGGGTAAAGGACAACTGGGCATAGGGGAAAGGACAGCTGGCATACGGGAAAGGACAACTGTGTTTAGGGGAAAGGACAACGGTCAGTGTGATTCTTGGTATTTCTTTAATTTGTTTCTTTATTAACTTTATTGCAACACAAATCTTATCTCTTTTGGAAGATAGGTTGGTCCTGAAAAGGACCCGGTTTCTTGCGGTTCTAAAAGAACCGCTGTTTTGGTTCTAAAGGAACCTTTTCTGCAGAAAATCACATGCGCAGTGGTGCTGGAGTGCAGAAGGCAAGGCCTGTTAGGTAGTCCCCGGGGCTCTCTCGGCTAACTCTTGCATGATTGCCTGCATGCGCTTCGATACAGCGTCGTACTTGGGGTCTTTACGGGGGGCACTCTGTCCAAGTAGTCTCCCTCCTCTCCCCTGATTCTCCAGGGATTCCTCAACAGTGAAGCAGAAAACTTGAAAAGGAAAAGGTGGGGGTCGGAAACATCAACACGCGGTATCGGGTCTGTTTCATATTGATAAGTACTGGATATCTTTTCGGACTTCGGTTAATTCGGACTTCGGTAGGGGTAGACCAAGTCAGGATAAATTAATAATGGTGAGTACTTGAGAAGTTGAGAGGGCAACAAAAGAGGTGGATCTGAGCAATAACACAGGACTGAAGAGTTCAAGAGATTTTCATTGAGGGAAAATAGTTAACATTATGAAATAGTGATGTGTAAGCTACACTGTTAAAAATTTCCGGAATAAAGAAAACAGATTTTCCGTAAATTACGGGAAAAAATCTGTTTTAGAACATAAAACATAAAAAAATGTTATAGAGGAAAAATTCCGGCAGCAAAATTCCAGGACTTTTTTTCGTTCCGTAATTAAAATACGGAAAATTCTGTTAAAATACACATTTTTTCCATAATATGAGACAAATGTCTGTAAAATTACTTCAAATTCCGTTAATTGACAAAACTTTCTGTAAATCACCCTAAAAAGGCCGGAAATTATGCTGCCAGAAAAGTTTTTTAACAGTGCTTACGCCGGCATGTTGCACTTGGCCGATAGAATTTTGCCTATGCCCTATGCGCTTCAAACAACAAAATTTCCAAAATGGAATAGGCCAATGGCAAAATTCAGTATGCGGTCGACTGACTAAACTATAATGGCCGTCTAATAAAAAACAAAATTGGCGAACCGGGAATGTGGATTTTCAAAATTACACATTCTGTCTGGTACAAAACTAACTAAAATTGCATATAGGCCTACACACAAAAAAACAAAGCAATCCGTAAAACGAATTTGAATTTGTTCACTGAAAAAGCATTACGGAAGAATGATGAGGGATACCCTAATTTTCATCGGAATGTGAACCCAGGATGAAAAGAAAAAAATAAGTAACTCAGAGAAAATTTAAGGCAAAAATACAAACCGCACGCGCCGCATGAATAGAAGACGTCTTGGTATGAAGTGATACTTTCACGAACGCTTTCATGGTTGTCAAAGATAGGCCGTTGTCATGGTAACATATACACTACTCAGTGCATTATCGACCGATTTTGTTTCTCCAGAAAAGTGACTGCGTGGAAAAGGACTTAAAAGTAATTTCTTCATGTACACCCGCCATACGATGCTTACCACGTGGCTTTTTGAGCCTAAAGGACCAGTTTATGATGAGGATGTGGCGGGACGAGTAAAATTTTGATTTACAAGCCGAAACGATAATCTACTGTTTCTAATGATAATCTCGTCAGTCATCTGGAATTTTCACGGCTTGGGGAGACTCCATTCGGGACTGATTATAAGGTAATTTAAGATTTACCGAAATATTTTAAGTCAAAACTTGCGGTAACAACGAAAAAATCAAACGCGGTAAAATGAGGCTGCGCAAAGGAAGCATCGCAGGAAATTTGTGAGTGGGAAATGTATTTTTTTTAACATCTCGACAAAAATCTTTGTGGGTTTTATTTCTTTTAGTATTAATTCTTGTATATAAAAACAGTTTGACCACCTTATCGGTCGATTGTACCGGCCGACTAAATACTATATAGGAGGTATCAATTACCTATCTGTCAGTTTGATGAATGGGACGGGAAAAATAGATGTCGTTTATTATAACAGTAAGTTAGCAGGACGTGGAAATCAAAAATTAAATCAGGGGCGCACTGTCCCGACCTTTTCAAAATGCATGATCATCAGAAAAGAATGGGGAAATTTCAAACTTGCGACAAACCTATTCTTCATGAAGGATTCATGTAACATATAAATACACCTAACCTGGATATATCTGGTTTATACTTTATAACAAAAACACGTCAAGGCTGTCGGAGGAGCGTGGAGAAGTCCAAGGGCTTGAAATCATTGGGAGTGGCTGTCACACAAGGCCGCCAAAGCGTGAGCGGCTTAAAATTATTGGGCGGCTTGACTCTAATTTTGTCTCCCATTGTATCTTGTATTCGGCGGGCATGTCTCGTTTTGTAACTCCTACTTATGGTAGAGTATGGGATCAACACCACGGGACATTCACGCGATCACGCGGCCACGGTGTGGAGTTACTTACGACTATAGACTCCGTTGAATATTTAAGATTGCATGCCACGCGGGTAACGCGTGAACATAGCCGTGGAATTTCGTGAACGTCGTGAATTTTTGCGTGGTTCACGGCCCCATCACGCGATTGGTGGCCATGGCATTTTGGCATGTACGGTACTTCGTATGTTCTCCAAGACAATAGAGGCCTACATAATTTAAAAAATAATAATAACAGGAAAAATCCATTTTCACCAAGTATTGATTTATTTAAAACCACTGAGCACTGAACTAAAATAAATGGCTAAATTACCATATAGCTATTAGACAGATGAATGCATTTATATGATTTCTTTTTGCTTCATGTAACCGATGGCGCAAAATTAATTGACGAAAACTAGAAAATTACAGTTGATGAATTTGGTCACCAAAACCAATATCCACCATGGCACAAAGGTGATCACAGGCTATTATTTAATATGAGCAACATCAGGCAGGCAATCATCATCAGTACAAACCAAATACAAAAACTAATGCTATCTTACCAAAGGATGGGATCTGGTAATTTGGGATTGAACTTATTAAATCTCGCCACGGATTTACTTTATCAAATTCAGACTATACCGCTATTATGTGTTTGCAATTGCAATGTGAGAAACACAAAAAAAACATTCAAAATCTTTCTAAAATGTCATGACTACGTAATGAACTTACACATAAACACTGGGTTAATAGGGTACAGTTATGGATATGAAGAACAAAGTTTTAAATTTGCTGGTTGACAATTATGATGTGCATTATACATTTTTGGAATTATCGTCAATGTTGAGTTACAATGAACGGCTCATCATTGCTTCTTTGCTCATTCAGTGACTTGTGCAAACCCTTTAAAATACAACAGTGAAAAGTTTATTCCAAGGGAAACATCACTTTTATGACCAAGAAAACCCTGTGGGAGGATGGTTATGAAGTCTATTGAAGTGAAGACAAAAAACGCATGTTTATTTTGGTCATTTTTGAACAAGTATATCATTTTTGGTGAGTGATAACCCCCTACAATTATAATTGCTGGAAAGGCCTAAGTCTCAGCTGCAAGAAAGACATAAAATCAGATATAGGTGTAACACATAAAGTTTTTTTGACATTATAACAATGGGTCACTTCAGTTGACATTTTGCCTAAATTAAATGATAAATACATATAGCTATTGACCCAGATGCAATGCATTATATGATTTCTTTTTGCTTCATGTTACATCCGATTGCGTCAAAGTAATGAAGAGCCTGTAAAATACAGTTTGATGATGTGGGTCAACCAAAACTCATATCCACATGTCAAAGTTGATCACAGCTAGTATTTGAGCAACATCCGGCAGCCATCCTCAGCAGTCCACAAACCAAATACAAGCTACTGCTATGCGTTACAAAGGATTGTATCTTGGTATGTTTGGGATGAACTTCTTAAATCTCGCCACGGATTTACGTTGTCAAATTCAGACTATACCGATATTATGTGTGCCATTGCCATGTGAGAAACAACAAAAAACATTCAATCTTTGCTAAATGTCCTGACGACTGTAATGAACTTCACATAACACTGTTTTAATAGCTGACAGTGTATGGTTGAAGAAAGTTTAAATTTGCTGGCTGACAATTATGATGTGCATTATACATTTTGTAATTTTAATCGTAAACATGTTGAGTATACAATGCACGGCTCATCATTGCTCGCTTTGCTCATTCAGTACTTGGGCAAACCATTTGAAAGCTATCAACAAGTTGTAGAAGTTTATTCCAAAGGAGAAACATCACCTTATTATACCAAGAAAACCTGGGGAGGATGTATTGAAGTCATGTGAGATTGCGACAAAAAACGCATGTTTAATTTTGTCATTTTGTTGAAAAAGTATATCATTTTTTGTGGTGATAACCCCCACCTACAATTAGTTATTGCTTGCAGCCTAAGTCTCAGCTGCAAGAAATGCCATCAAATGCAGGATATAGGTGTAACACTAAGTTTTTTTGACCATTAAACAAGGGGTCACTGTCAGTTGACATTTGCTCATTAAAATAAATTGTAGCATTAGACTACACCTGACACTGTTCCTGAGTTTTTTTTTTTATTCCTTGTTTCAATTTCCTTTCAGTAAAATGTCTAACTTTTATATGGTTGGGGTAAAGTTTGAAAGATATGATCATTGAAGGAAAAAACTGTCGCAAATGTTCAAAAATGGGTGTGTGAGAAAAAAATTCGGGCGAGTTAAAACGCATGGCCTTATGCAGGAGCTGAGGGCCGTCATAAGAACAGTGTCCAACACGGGAGTCAACAAGTGTGAATGTTCAGTCGATTGGCTACCATACCACATTGCCTACATTGCAATGATTATGGTCCATAGAAGATGAGAAAGATCTTATCTGGTATGGTCGCTATTAGTATAGTTATTACTTCTGCCACATGTATGACATTTTAACATGTGTGCAAGGTTATAATATGGTGTCCAGTGGTCACTTCGAAGTGCCCCGTCATACGTGACTGCGTGCAGTCATTGTGGAAATGTACATTTTGTAAATAAACTAATTTATACTAAACCATGGATTTTTGCTACAAATATTGGTTAATCAACTCAGAAGACACTGTTTGTAATAATCATTAATCTCAAAATGCCGTTGTGGAAGTAAACAAAAAAAAATGTATTGTTCTTTAGGCTGAATATGACTAGTTTTGGCGCAAAACCGCGTCAGTTTTCATGGCCCGCATCAGATTTTTGGGTCCACTTTTTGCTGTTGATAGCCGTCTTTGATGATTTTTCGCGCTGAGGGTTTGTCATTGTTTTGAAAATATTATTTTTTTAGTATACACCTTGAGACCATTTCTCTTTATTTTTCCTTTTTTTTTTTTGATAATGGAAAGTATTTTTTTGTAATTTTTTTGAAAAGTTTACCTCAATATTACGGTGTGTCCTTGCGCGTTTGCAACATCGAACAACGCATCATTGGAAAGCTTATTCCTGGAAAAAATTACATTGAAAACCAATTTATGGTCTCACTCAGTCACCTACATAAAGAAGCGAAAATCATTTTTCCACGCCCCCTCATGCCAA
The DNA here is from genome assembly GCA_023653785.1 of Ophioderma brevispina. Taxonomy (NCBI): domain Eukaryota; kingdom Metazoa; phylum Echinodermata; class Ophiuroidea; order Amphilepidida; family Ophiodermatidae; genus Ophioderma; species Ophioderma brevispina. Next base: position 6,254 of record JAMKCH010054592.1, on the reverse strand, counting down.
AATAGATGTCAAACTCTATGGGAACTGTCAAAAAAAAGAGCGTGTAACGCAATCACGTCGGCGTGGCCAGTTGTCTGTTACTCTAATAAACTCTGGGCAATGTGCCCAGCACAACACGGCTTGAGCTTGAGGCCGGCTCGCTTTGCAGCCTGGGATGAGAGGGGTTAAGTCGCCGTTATGTGTATAATATTTGCATACTGCTTTTGAAATTCATATCACATTAAAGAACGATATATATAACAACTGTGTCAAAAGTTCGCATGACATTTGAGTCTACTTCATACTGAGGTTAGAAAGTCAACATCTACAGTAGGGCCATAGATGGGAACGGGGCAAGGTGTGTATGTGTACGCTTGCAAGCGCAAGATAATAAAGCTATGTGCTGATATCACATGCAATATTGGGCGATCTTGTTTACTCCTTTCAGATCTCTTTGTTTGCCTATTTTTTATCCAAGTATTTAATATAGCATTTTTCACATATATCTTACAAAGGACAGATTTTTTAGATATAGGGAAAGCACTGTTCTGATTTTTTGAAAATATTTTTTTCTCAAAATGTCCTTTCTCTGCAAATTCCAACCCCCGGGTCCCGACCATTTAATACCAGGTGTCGCCGCGGAGTAATAGAGGTCTATAAATAGTGACTACATTTTTTCGTACTTTTACACCACGATCTCGTCTAACAAAAGCAATCGTATAGCTAGTTATGTTAATGCAGACATTCAACTGCACTGGCCCGAAATAATTATTTTTTGGACATCTGCCGCTGTATGTATGCTGTGTGGCGCGTGCTTTCAGCTTTTGCCTGCAATTTGTTTGCATGCATTTTTTCTTATTTTACACCATATTGCTCTCGTTCAAATCGCTTTTTATAGATAAATTTTTAATATATACTTTCAACTACAACTGAAACGAAATTATAATTTTTTTGGACATAGAGAAAGTGTTGTTCGAATTTGTTGAAAGAAGCATCCATACCACTCAGTGTCAAACCAACTGCACTGTGCTGTACCCCGGGGCACGTAACACTTGTCACATGTCCGTCATCAAGGCAAGCTCAGTTTTTGAGCCAGATAGTGCCGTTTACTCGACATCATCCCGTTGCTTATTTGCGTCATTTTGTAGTAAGGTAAATGTCACCATTCATTCATAATTTGGGTAAGATCCCAGACTTCTAGGCACAACATGTGAAGGGTTATTGTCTCATCATACAGTGGATTTGTTTGCTAATTTTTGATGTTGGCCTATTGTTTTTTTAATATTTGTGTGAGAGGCTTTAATATTTCCTCTTCGTATTGCAGCACCAGCACTAGTACGGATTTCCCCGTATGTTTGTGCCGTTTTTAGTCCCATAATTGAAAAAAAATGATAACGGTTCAGATATCTCGAGCGACTTTCAAAAACACAGAAATAGATTTAAAAAATAATTCGGCTAGGAAGTCCTTAGATATTTGAGCCAAATAAATTATCTGAAATTTTATACATAATAACCGCACCATTTTGAATGAATATTGTCGCTTAATGGGCAGAGAAACTTCACAAATCGGAATCAACATCAAGGGATTAAAAACACCGAGTTTTATTTCCCGACAACTTCCACTGATACCAGCATTGATTTTATGCTTGTTTCCACTGATCGCCCTATTAAGTATGTCATCATGCCATTTATTGTGTAGAGACTGTTTTGTGATTGGCATCGCGGCAGTTTATTCATCCACTCAAGCAGGGGGAAAGGAATCATCAACAGTTTGTCTTATTTTATATATATATCTCCATTTTTATATTTAACTCGTCTCTGAATTCAAATTTGAGGGCTATTTAAGTTTATACACATAAATTTTTTTTTTATCGTGTTTCTCATACTGCTGTTGAAGCAGTAAATGACTAGTGAATGAGACGGTGGATGATAGTCTCCTGAAATCATCAAAATGCATCAACTAGTCATGAAAATTTAAGAAAAATGCAAACATATGATTTTACTCTCAATATATTTCTTGTCTCCTCTAAGTAAAATACTGACAGGCTAATAGATAGATCCTTGCCTCTTATAAGCCTCCTAGGTGACCACCTCACTGCCCGATATGGAGCTTTGTTCAGGTTTTGATCCAACAGTCCACTTAATAGCTTCAAGTGCCTTCCATGCATGCAGACTGGCTATGGACTTCAAGAAACTGAAAAAATGCCTTGATGCCTTCCCATCGTTGCAAATTGCCTTGATGCCCTTTTACAATTGCTGAATTACCTTCATGCCCTTGCAATTTGACGGCAATTTTTATTGCCCTTTAAAAACTGCCTTCCCCCCACGGTCCTATTTTGCACGTGGATATCCGCCACACATCATGCAGATGCACTAGTACGTTGACGATGTTAAATAAACGCGACTGGCGGGAGGTTATAAAAAAGAGATTGAGTCATTCGGTCAGTTTATTCTGTTGACGACGATTATGATTTTTAGAGACTGTGCATACGAAACTCTTGTCCATGAGATAGTGCTTCAGTTTGATACTTTTTATAGGAGGTATCTACACAATAAAACAGTTAAGATGTGCTTCAAACATGTGCTAACACTAGTAAAACATTGTAAATTGTTCATTCTTGTGTGACCTTATGTCTCTGTTAGTTTTTGACGTCACGTGTGATACGGTTAACACCTGGAGTTGACGAAAATCTTGAATGCGGCCATCTTGAAAAATAAAAAAATAAAAATCCTCCTTTTTTTCAAAAACCCGGACGAGAACATTTTATTTTTTACTTGGCCTAACCTGTGCGGGTGGATTCCTTCTAAACCAGCCAAATTTAGTACCAATGTTAATCTTGCATGCACGTACCGAAGTCAAAGCACTGAGGGCACTTATCGGTAGCGTTCAAGAATCCTAAATTTAGACATCGTCATTGGTTAACACGTAGCCTCACACAATATTTGAAAAAAAATCCTATTTTTTTGTGTGGTTTTTGAAGTAATATTTTCTTATTCCAAAACAACTGAAGAACAACACTGTAGGTTTATTTCTGATTTATATCTAACGGACAAGGACGTATATTGCTGTAGTCTATATTTGCGGCTTGGACGCCATCGTCTGGCGGACATCGAATCTGGTGGAAACGATCAGATGCACTTCTTGCACTTCGGTTTTGTTTGGTTTTACGGCACAGCGCTCGTCGTAGTGACAAGCATTAATTATGCCATAGCATGAAGTGTACAATATATCTACGAATCACTTGTAGGCCAACGATTAATCTGTGTCACAGCCTGTGAACTAATTTACTCTCCACTTTAACATTCTGTGTGGGAGTAGATCAGTTTGAAATGGAGTTAGGTTTTCCTCTATCTCGCGTAACCTCTCTCGCGCTGACGCGCTCGATAGCCCGTCGCTTCGCTCGCGGTGCTCCCCTAACCGATCCCTTTAACAAAGACTAGCCCGGAACGATATACTATGCTATGCAGTGAATTGGTTTTCGTGAGCATGATAATTTCTGTAAAATCCTTCATATTTATGGATGTGAAATCAATGAGACTGAAGAGCATTGTGAGTAGAATGTAACAAAATATAGCCACCGTGTCATTAATTTTTTTTTTTCACACAACCGGTATCCCGTTGTGGCGGGCGGGTGTAGTGGCTTATCCACTCGCCTTTCCCCAATGTCGGCACAGGTTCCATCCCCTGCGGAGCCTGTGTCGCACGTGAATTTTGGTTTGCCGATCCATACCCGTCCACGCAGTTTTTCGCCGAGAACTTCGGTTTCCTCCTGCATCTAAAAATCGACTCTACCCATAATGCCTTCCTTGTCGTTCTGGATTTACTCGTTGTTTTGTAGCAGCCCTAGGCGCTCCACAGCGGCGCCTGATCACTCGGTGGATTTGTCGCGCGTTATAAGAATTAATATTATTATTATTATTATGTATTATCTTGTGGGGAAAGATTTTTTTACGCCCGTGTGAAAGCGATATAGTCCCTTGGGGCCATATTCCGGGGCTCCATAGACGCTAACCGGAATAAAGCGTGAACTATGTTCGTAAAGAGTCAACTGAATCGATTGCCCTATTGTTCGGACATCGCCGGGCGGGTACTACAGGATTCCGAGTCACACCTTGTGTCTGTGTGAAAAACTACTGTGCCATACATCGTGTGTGTGAATCATATGGAGGGACGGGTGGGTTGTTGGATAGGGGAAGGGGGGGTTGTTGGATAGGGGAAGAGTGAGTTGTTGAAGGGTATGGTGGGTTGTTTGATAGGGGGAAGAGTTGATTTCTTGAGGGGCCAGTGGGGGGGGGTGGGGCGGGTGGGGTGCACCAGGGAGGGGGCGGTGTGGTGTACATCAAATAGGGTGGGGTGACCCCATGTGCCCTTCATAACCCCATGTGACCTTCATGATCCCTTGTGACCTTTGTGACCTGTAACCCATGTGACCCACGGGACCATGGTGCCTCATGGACGCATGTTAACCTCCATGTGACCATTGTGACCTCATGTGACCCTGGTGACCTCATGTGCCTGGTGACCTCATGGGACCTTGGTGACCTCATGGGACGCTGGTGACCTCATGGGGACCTTTGCGCCCGTCACCTTTGGTCCCATTTACAAGTCAGTGTCTCGGGGAGGGGTAGGGATGGCTCGTCGACTAGGGGTGGGGTGTGTCGGGAGGGGCACGGTAGGGTGCATCGGAGTTGGACCTGGTGGACCCCCATGTTACCTTTGTGGCTCATGTGCCTTGTAAACCCACATGACCTTATGTGTCCTTGTGTTACCTTTGGGGTCATGCTACCTTGTTTCCTCATGTGACCTTGGTGACCTCATGTGACCTTGGGTGACCTCATGGACCTTGGTGACCTCATGTCACCGTTGGCCCATTCACCTTGTGACCTCATGTCACCAATTGGTGACCTCGTGTGACTTTTGGCCCATTCACAAAACAGGACGACAGACAACACCAATGGTCCAACACCCATGAGTATGTTTTTTGTAATTTGGCACAGAATCACTGCATACTTCCTCATATCAAGTTGGATTAGTAACTGAAACCGATTATTCGGATATTTACGGTGTTTTGTAGGAGGACTTTAATTGCTTTTTCTTTCATGCTCCACCAATTTTGAACCCCAACCATATCTTTTATACTATGGTTTATTCTGTCTTGTTCACATAATGTTCAGAGACGTTTGATAACATTGGTTTGCTGCATTGCTTAGAATATACTCATATGCACTACCAGTTTTTTCACTGTGTCGGGGTCCGTTCCAAAATTCAGTTGTAATCATCTAGCCGTTAGTGGAATTAATTTTCCAAGCTGTAAACTGGCATGAAAAGGTTTTATGTAGGACATATGCATATAGGATTACCCACATTTTGGGGCCGAACCCCAGGTTACTAGTATCAACCGTACAAAATGTAAGGTTAGGCTTTGTACTTTGTGTCAAAAATCAATAATCGGGATGAATTCTTATTCTGCCACCATATCCATTATGCAGATTATTCCTTTGAGGCTGCCAAATTCATAGGGTAGGCACAATAATAAATGTTGATCTGGGAAAACCCGTCGCATGTTCGCACAGGGCAGTTTTGAACAATCAAAAATACCTTAAAGCTGTATGTTGTACTTTATTTTTTTGTCAGATTGAATAAGGCATAACTTTCGATATTGTATTAGAAAGAAAGAAGTAAAATTATATGGAAACTTTATCTTTCGAACTTTGCAATGATAGACCCCCCCCCCCCTCAAACTCAAATATAAATTTGGCACCATGTGGCGGGTTTTTCCCAGATCGCATCACAAATTCTTTTCAAATCAATCATGGTACATGTCCTTCCATAATCATATTGTCATAGACCTGAAATACATTAAGAGGGAGTTGAGAATCGGTAAGAAGAAGGGGTTGAATAAGTAGGGAATGGGTAAAGGAAAGTCGATAGGGTGTTGCGAACAGTTGGGGAACGATGAGGGTGTTGACCATTGAGACAAGGAGGGTGTTATAATGATGGGTGTTGGGAATGGAAGGGGAGCTATTGGGGCGGGAGCATATTGGGGAGGGAGAGGGGCATATTAGGGAAGAGTCAATGGGATGTTGTGGTTGGGTACCAAGATGTTGGGGAAGGGGGTACACTTGGATGATTGTAGAGGGGTAAGTGGATTTCCACCTATTTTTTGCTTTCTGCCTGTAGATACAAGATTATGTGACCTACTTAGCTAACGTGTATGTGCTACATCCTGGTTTGCTTCAAGGGGAGGCAACCAATATATCAAAATTCAGAATTT
>JAMKCH010054588.1:0-10167 GCA_023653785.1 Ophioderma brevispina | reverse complement strand
ACATTTTGACAGCCATTTTGGATTATTGACAACCATTAGTTCAAATTCAATGTTTGTGTGGATCTCAAGCTAACTGTAAAGGATGTAGGTTCAGAATGACAAAACAACTGCAAAAATGGAAAACTTCAAATACTCTTATATTCAATTATGGTAATTTTGGCGGCCAATTTAGATTTAGGCCATCTTAATTCGAGACCATATAATGGGTGCCGTTCAGCTGAATTTGAAGTTCATAGGTATAGGAGAACCCTTAAGTGACTTCAAGTGATAAACCGCAACATACTAGATATATCTAATTAAGGTAGTCCTTGAGCGGCCGTTTTGGATTTTGGGGGGCCGCAATCTTGGATTTGAGGTACACATACTAATGGGTGTTCGTTTCAGCTGATTTGAATGTTGTAAGTATAGGAGACCACTTAAGTGACCTTCAAGGGATAACCTCAACATACTAGACTTTCTAATTACAGTAGCGTTTGGCGGCCATTTTGGATTTTGACCGCCATCTTGGATTTGAGACCATATAATGGGTGTCGTTTCAGCTGAATTTGAAGGTTATAGGTATAGGAGAACCACTTAAGTGACATTCAAGTGGTAACCTCAACATACTAGATATCTAATGAAAGTACTTTTTGAGCGGCCATTTTGGATTAGGCCGCCATCTTGTGATTTGAGACCAAATTATGTTTGGTGTTCCTGCGACTTTGAAAGGATATAGGTTTATAATGAGGGCCACTACTGAAAAAGATCTTGCATGGAAAGCTCCACACACTATAATACCCCTAATTAGGGTAATTTTGGTGGCCATTTTGGCGGCTTTGGATTTGAGACTAAATTTTAGGTGGCCCGTAAGCTCAACACACAGAATATAGGTTCAGAATAACATATCCAGCAAGAAAGGCTCAAAAGGGAAATCTAAGAGGCAGTATAGTTCTAATTGAGTAATTTTGGCCCCAAGTTTGGATTTTGGCCGCCATCTTGGATTGGAGACCACATCATGGGTGGTGCTTCAGCTGAAATCGAAGTGTATAGCTTAAGGGTGGCAGAACCACTGGTAAAAACCTGGAAATTAAAATCTTCCACATACTTATATCTAATTATTGTAATTTTGGTGGCCATTTTGAATTTTGGCCGCCATCTTGGATTTGAGGCAAAATCTGGGGCCAGCTTATTTGAAAGGGTATGGGTTCAGTGACATAAAACCGTTGAGAAAAGTTTGACTCCACACATGGCAGTTTGTCCTGGATTACCCGTCCATCCACCAAACTTGTTGAGCGGCTGCGCCCTCCATGCATCGAAGGGACGTGACTTTGTGGACTCATACGGTTTCCATGGTGTGTTACAGACAATTTAATAGTGTACTGAGTTTTATGCGGCGAAGAACTGAATTTACAAGCGAAAAAATCGTGGCCCATTGTAATCACCCTTCCAAATTTTAAGTTTGCAGTAAGGGATAGATTCGCGAAATCATGAGGCGGAAATCTCTTTCCAAACATAAGCCCGCCGATCATTATGGAGTAAGTTTCTTACTTTATTTATTTGTCTGGGGGGGGGGGGCAATGAATATGACAATATGTAAACTCATGTTGGTTTTGATTTCAATATCAACTATTCTTTTTGCACTAAGGGCCTACGTGCATATTATCACATCCATTTTTATTTTGTGATTTGCAATAATTTGTGTAGTTACTAGTATTTTTGATGGTATGCAATTTTCAGGGTTTCAAACAGCTACGTCAAAAGCAAGGGTTTTTATGGAGCTTGATTTTCTCTGAGTATTTGACTAATGAATAGTTCGCAATGCAACCCCTAAATATCCGAGCACATCATACGCATTCTTTAATCGAATGACGTTTTCGTTAGGACCGCTCTAGTTATTACGCCCACTAAAAACGTTCATCACGGTAGAAGTTCCTTTTACTAACTACTGAACATGAGTGATTGAACAGTGTAGTCTTTTGAACTGAAACTGGCTTCAAAGTGGATCTGACATCATTCTGAAGTAAGTGTCTTGCAGCCCATATCCTTATATATAATTGTTGCGAGTCCTCTCCCAAATGGGAAGAAATTAAATTTTCCAATAGTGGATACGGTTTTTGGATAGCACAATAGCAATGGGAAGTTTCGCATAAAAAATCAACAATTTTATTCTTTTTCTTACTCACTAGTTGTACCCTGCTAACAATTTTCTTAAAAAACGTCGTTTTAGCTGTCCCAGTCGGGACTCTAACTGTAAAAGTCGTTTTAAACTGTTTATAACTTTTTACATTTAAACAGTAGCGGTCATTTATTTGTCAAATACTTTTAACAACAACTTGGGTTTACGTGGCACCATAGGTTTTACAAGTTATATCCGATTCCTCGTCCCTTCCCTGCCTACTCTTGCAAAATTTGTATACCTAATATGCCCAAGGGTGTAACATTGGTCAGTTTTTGGGGGGTGGGGAGAGGGCGTGGCACAATGTTTCCGGTTGGGTTTTGGCCTCTTTTTTCGGTTGATCCATTTTTTCGTTAACACCTGTAAAATATGCTGAGGGGACGTAGAGGGGGGGAGGGAAAGAAGCGCTCATTTTCCACTCTATACATACCGCTCTTTCTTTCATCCTCCTTCCCATCCTTTTCTCTCATTTCTCTCACATCCGCCTCGCTCACTATTCCCCTTCAACCCGTTTCTAGCTTTCCCTTTACGCATTTCCACGTTTTTTCTCGGTAGCTTTCCAGAGTGACCATTCACTTTCACTCTTGTTTGAGAGTAGTTGAATTTGACCTCTCAAAAAGGGTTTTGCTCATTTAGAAATAGATTAACGACACCCTTAAAAAAATCCGTATATCCATTAAGCACATCCCCACGAATTTACAATTACAAAACGGAGTATATGAAAATAGGGGCATATTTCGCAAGCACATTTAAACACCGCCCAAGACCCTATTAATAGGTATTTTTCATTTTTGATCTACTTTTATTTCTGACTTTAAAGAGACATGAAATTTCTGATTTTTTAAAAACAATTACAATTCCGTGATAATCTTTTTTTAAATGAATTTCCAGTTTTGAAGTCAAATTTGTTAATGTAGGTGTCCAGTGATTTCAGGATAAAAATATCGGCAAAAACGCGGTTCATTTGACAGCAAAGTAAATCGCCCTGAAAGTTGAAACATTAGCTCATTTTCTAACGGTCCTGTACAGTTTACAGAAAATTTCTGACAGAAACTCGGTTTCAGTCCACAATTTGTTTCAGTCGATATGATTAATTAAAGCTGACACCATGTATGAAATGAACGGGATTCCCCAACGTGCGGCGTGTCGCCGTATCACCACAGGGGTGGTCGACGACGGAGTGTCTATCACCTGTCTGGTGATGGCTTTCGGGTATCAAGAGGCGCACACGATCGGTGACAATAAAAAATGATGACCTCATTAATTGTCAGTATATTGGCTTTGAAATATACGGGAAATAGCCCATTCCTAATATGGGTAGTCAGAGGGAGGGGAATTTTTTCCCTCACCAGGGAAAAACATTAGTACATGAGTCCTAATGACATCCGGCATTTCGATGAAAATTTCGGCTGAAGTTCACAGACTTGTTACGCAAGTGGGTTGGTCCCTTTAGTTGATAGTATACGGTAGTTTATTTCCCCGAGAGTACTCAGTTACAAGGTCTGTAACACAGACTACCCATTTGTTATTGTCAGATATATATACATGTTATATCTATTATTAATACCGTTGGGTCCTGACGTGTCTGAACCGCGCTCTATTTTCTCGGAGACCTATGGTTGCATTTTCCTGAACTTGTGGGTAGGTGCACCCTTGAACCGTCCGAAGCCCGATTTGTACTTGGGTTTTAGTGGATCAAAGGTCTCAGAGGTCATTCAAGGTCAAAAGAGGTCAATGGGGTAAACTTTTTTGCATCCAGCGAACTTGATGGCGGGGTCAATTGTGATGCAGAAAATTTTAAAGTCACGACACCTCATGCTGGGGTCATTTGGTTCCGCACACATATCCACAGAGACAAACATACACCGTACTACTACCAAAGTAATTTGTCCGTCTATGGTATCAGGATACCATCTGTTGCCGTAATCTATAACATTAATTTTTTTTTGCATAATTAGAATTCAAAATGTGACTGGGCTATGGTGTCTGGCTCTCGGAGGTCGCTAGCAGTAATCTGAATTTCTTATCTGAAATGTTCGAAGAATTTCCTATCTAGGGTGACCAAGTGAACCATTTACAACCAGTTCGAACAAATTGCCATTCTGTAAATTGTTATGTGCCTATTTTTATACAACTAATAGACCATAACTAGGTCAAGTATACCCTTTTTGACCTTTTAGATTTCAAATACTTAAGACACACTTACAAGCAGCCTACAAGAACAACTTAATTACATTCTCTCTTATTTAAAAAATCATCTTTCAAAAGTATTGGAATGTTTTTTACAAATGAACCTAAGGGGTAAAGCGATGCCAACAATTCTAATGACAGTCATTGATAATCCATTTCTGTCCGTCCATACGAAGTAGCACCATCTACCCACAGTGACCCTTACTTGATGATTGAACCAACATACTATGGATGAGCGCGACCCGTATGTCACTTCAAGCCGCCCCCTGCATTAGAGGAATTTGCACGAAATCTATGTGAAGGGTCATAAGAAAAACCCAATCAGTAATAAAAACTGATATTTGTTATTTGGCTGCAAATTGCGTGAACAAAATGTTGTGTTTAAAAATCCGCGAAAATTGGGTAAAACACGGAAATTTCAATGGCTTTGCGCTTACAACACGCAAACTTTTTTGAAAACATATTTTCTGTTGATATCTACTCTAAAAGTATTACCCATAGTTAACATATTTGTTATGAATCCTGGTATTTTATGTACAGTAACGGTTAAGCACGTCCACGGATGTAATTGGTTACTTTCAGCCATGTGTGAACACATATCAGCAAACAATGCTTGGAGCTTTGGGGTAAAACAAAAAAAATCTCACTGACTTCCAGTAGTGCCCAAGGGGGGGGGGGTCCATGGTACCCTGGCTAATTAACTCATTAACGCCGGCTTCGCCGTTTCAATTTTTTATGTGAAAAGAAGCGCATTTAAAAGTCAGACAATTACAAAAAAAAAAAAAAATAAAAAAATTTCACGCGTAAAGCGGCAAGCGCGAAAATAAATTTTAGGGCCCATAGCCCCCCAAGTCACTTAAAAAACCGCACAACGATAATATTATCAATATACTCTATAACATAATTATGACCACATTCGAGTGGTTTCATCTAAAAACCGAATGATATTAACCATAAAAATGAATTACACCCCCCTCTAGTCTGACCATGCGCTATTGAAAATTCGCGCTATTGTAATAACGTGTTATGCGATACGTCGGCACGTTTGCGTCATACAAGGCCTTAGTAAATGTACATTATGAAAGTCACGTGCGAAGGTGTATGACGCTAACTGTGCCGTCAGTATCGCTTAACACATATACACATCCCATAAACACTAGCGCGAATTTCAATAGCGCATGTCAGGCAATGTTTTTAATTCATTATGGTTAGTATAATTCCGGTTTCCCATGACCACTCGATATTTGGTCAATAATTATTTTTATAAAGCGTATATGTATAATTTATTATTAGTACGGTTTTCCTTTAGTGTTAAAGACGTATAATCCTTATAATCTTATGTACCCAGAACAACATTTTGGTCACCACGTTCTTTGTTTCGATGACTCATATTTTGTATACATATAGTTTAAATACCATTTATGACAGAATTTATAATTTTTTAATAACACTTTTAAGTGCCCATGGAACCCCCTCCAATGGGAGCCAACATTTGATTTTATTTGTGATTTCTCTGTACGCAGTGACAATTTTCAGGATTTTTTTTGCTGATTTTATGAATCACTTTCTTCTGAATACCAAACAATTTTGATCTGTTCCACTCTTAGTATAGTTAGATCAATTGGGCACTAACGGAATGAAAAAAATCAAGATATTTTGATAATTAAAATTAAGTAATTAAATATTGGGATTTATTTTACTATTACGATATACTTTGTTAATAATTAATCGAATAATTAATAATACTAGGCCTAAATCCAATAACACTTTATATGTTGAAAGCATCAATTTTAATGTGTATGTATTGACTGTGGTCGAACAGTGTTGATCATAGACTTGGGAAAGACAAGGTGAATTTGAACTTTCGGATAAAAACACAAAATGGTAGAACTTTGGATATATTGTGCTGTACTATATTCTACTTGGTTATTCCTAGAGTAATTAACCATTAATTTTGGTTCCAAATATGTATCAGGAGTTGCTTGAGGATGAAATGTGCGAACCACTTCGTTTCAAAGAATGAACAAGTTCAATTGGCATCGTCAAGGCAAAGTTTGGACATTTTTTTTTATTATTGGTTTGTAGTCATACCCACAGTTACCTGTGTAGTTTCCATGATAAACTCCCATGGGAAAGAGGTTTTCCCCGGTTGGTCCCAAGGAACCCCCTCCTTGTCCCTAACGGAAGATTTTTTGCTTGGGCATTTAAGTGTTATATAATTTTTCTTATACATACTTATTTCGTTTATATTATCTTTGTGTTCTCTCAAATAAAAAAAGTCAACACTCATGTTTTAATATGATTTATAACCTTCAAATTGATGCGAAATTGTTTAGTTTTAAGTAACTAGAAAATTATAAAACTGCTTATTCCTCAGCAAGCAAGGAACTGGTTGAAATTAAATACCTGTTCTCCAAGCTACTTTAAATCGATTTATTTCAGGATAACATTCTTTTTGAGGAATGATTGCTATACCGATTTAACCTGCATGAAGATGACAGGCTACGTTTCATCTCCTTGATTACGAGTGGCATCAGCGGTTTTTATTTACGTCCTACCGGGCACACTTTAACCAACGCTATGTCCCGATTCATGAGTTTACCGTCTACCTCTAGATATGCATTAATTAACCTCTTTTTCCGATACATTTTTTTTCTGGTATGTAACATAGTGCGACCCCCGCTAAACAGTTTGCTTTCCTTAACTTCAATTGATTGGTGTTCCTAAGAGTTTATTCATTAAGCAATTTTTGTCAAACACAGCGTTGTGTATCCGCATCCCAATTCATGTATACACCCAGGGCTATAATTGAAAGATTGCTTCATTAGCAACCGTATTGTGAAACAGAAACTCTGCGTCTATGGCAAAAGTACAATCTAGCCATATTAAATGATCTTCAGGAGTCAATTATTATCTTCAATAAGTACACTCTTTGCAGGAGTAGGGGCGTTGCTACAGTAACATATTACTAAATGCATTGCATGTGGCCGTCGGTGTATTCTTAGCATTCTGTATTTTCTCAAATTTGTATCCAATTTAAAACGGGAACCAAAAATCAATCAAATGTGTGTCATTTGGCGTCAATACCTACGATAATGTCGAGGTGAAAAAGAAGTTCTCTGTCTTTTTTTATATTTTAAGAGTATTAACACGTCGCTTTCAGGACAGCTGGGAGAGCAAACGAGGGAACTAACTGGGATCAGTTAGTTGATTCAAATGATTGATTGAACACCCCGCGCAAACCATCTTTCATTCCTTGGGTAAACAGAGTTGCTTTCCTCAAGAAAAGCTTCATGTTAAGATGTGTAGCCATTCAGAGACCCTGGGTCACACGCGACGTAATTGAAATCAAATGGTTCTAAATAGGGGGGACTGTACGTGAAACAGATTCTTTATCGAGGTGCAAAACCGGATTAAAATGTGATTTTGGTACACAAGTACTTTATCATTGATTATCAAAAAAATTGATGGAAGCACTTTGCCACGCCCCTTTCATGGCCTCCAGCTTGGAATTCAAGGTTACACAGGAGTAAAATTTTTAAAATGTTCAGATTCGTGTTGGAAAAAAAAACACACCATGATGTCTATCTGGTTACAAGGATTCCAAAAGGTATAGTGTATACTACCTGTGACTAATAGATTAGGGATTATTGGGTAAAAACGTAATTATTAAAAAAAAAAAAAAAAAAAAAAAAAAGGCAATTTTGGTTTGTACAGGGGTCAAAAATTGAAAGTTGACTCCAATTTTGGTAAAAGTGGTTCAAATTGTGGTTTTAGCTAATAGAAGGAAATATAGGAATAAGTTTTTGATATAGTACGTGTCTCTGAGTTATTAACAAAAATGGCGAATAAAAGGCAACAGCTATTGGCAGTATTGGATTCTATTCACCTGTGACATATTTTGTTGAATAAAACGTGAAAACTAAGCATAAACAGATAAGGCAAACTATTCCTTATTTCAATCCTTTAAGCTAGGGAAACAATTTGCAGCACATGTTAACTGAATCAAAGCAAGTTTAACTTTTGCCCAATGTACACACCAAAAATGACTTTTTCGCCATTTTTACAGTTTTTAAACCCCATAACTCCGGAAACATATGCCATAGATAGTTTAAACTATTACCTTTTTGAAATCCTTGTGACAAAACGAAAACCAGGTGTGCTTTGTAACACATTCAGAACATTTTGAATTTTTGACCCCGTATAACCTTGAAACCCAAGCTGGAGCCATTAAGGGGGTTGGCCAGTGCTTCCATAACATTTTAGGATTATTCTATGTTAACTAAAGTATTGTGTGCAAAAGTTCACAATTTATCCTCTGAAGCGCACACTCTTACACTATGTTCCCGTGCTAAAACGGAATAGACAAATCCGACCAACCAAATGATGGTCAGAATTGATCCGCATTACGGGGGGGGGGGGCTCCAACCCAAAACTACCCAAATCTTTTGACGTCTGTTTCACGCTGATTAAGTATAATTCGAAAGCTACACTTAAAGCAATATTAGCACATTTTTGAAAGGGCACCCCCAATTTTCAAATTTTTTTTAGATTTTTAACACGGGTTTGCATTGGTAAATGGCTAGCAAACTA
Source organism: Ophioderma brevispina (assembly GCA_023653785.1). Lineage (NCBI taxonomy): Eukaryota > Metazoa > Echinodermata > Ophiuroidea > Amphilepidida > Ophiodermatidae > Ophioderma > Ophioderma brevispina. The sequence continues at coordinate 1,229 of JAMKCH010054588.1, read as the reverse complement.
GACCTGTGAATGGTTAAATCGACCGCGAAACTGTCTATGTGTCACAAAAAAGGAAGGAATTGTGTAATAGAATAATTATTATCGGGGGGGATCACCGAGTAATAATTCAACGCTGGAAAACGGCCTTCCAATGTGAAATAGCAGGGAAATAGCGTGATGTACGTATCTACGCTAATCCATTAGTAGTTATAGTTGTTTTCATAGTTCGGGCAAGTCAAGTTAGAGGTATTTTCTCGAGGGTGGCACGATTTCTTCAGGGACGGACATTAAACGTAGCATTTTTCCAGCTCTGCCGTTAAGTCCAATCTGGGATCCCAATCTAATTACAAAATCGCTTATTTTGTGAGAAATACGCATTTTTTTAGCATTCTCGTTGCAGGTATAGTGTCCTAGACAATTACCAACACGTTAATGTTGGCCAAAATATCAAATTTGAAAATTGGTGGGCGCTCTTCAAAAAATGTGCCAATATTGCTTTAATCTGCACATTTGGGTGAATTCAAGAAGGATGCACCCATTATGGAATTGACAGTCGAGGTTGGTGTTCGAATGTGAATAACCGGATTGGTGTATAAAATGTAATTTGTTCGTTATTTGTGTAGACGCTGCATCCTCAAGCCATCCCCATTGGGTCAGCCTGTTATTCTGGTGTTTACGCTATCCGAAAAAGTCTGATATTCGAAAGCCATATATTACACCACTAATATATCAGTCAGTTCAGCTCTCCAAATGGAGAGAATTTATTTATCAGTATATGGAGGCCACCGGCCTTACAATACAATATTATAATAATAGTACAGTCAGTCTTAGGGAAGTCAATATGCGAGGTTCTTGTAAGCATGCAGATAAATTTGGATACAGACCTTTCTTGAGGAGTTGACATCACTTGATTTTACAAAGTTACAAAATAATTTAAGTTTGCACATGTTCGGTGCAAAAAACGAGTACGTTCATTACTATATAATGGGCAAATCAGTTAGAAAATGGTATACATCTTCAATGTCACCGTGTTTACACAGCTTACAAATAGATTTGATCTGGGAATAGTATACCACGACCGCGCTCCGTTTTCTAGGTCCAATATACCCATTTTTAATTTGGTATTTTTATTAATAAAAGTTATTCTTGAGTACGAGTTGTATAAGGTCAAGATAATCTTCAGCGCGAAGATCTAATTTAAATTGGCAGTAGTAAAGGTTGAGTGAAACTATTTGAAGTTAGTGACAAGA
>JAMKCH010054583.1:0-10042 GCA_023653785.1 Ophioderma brevispina | reverse complement strand
CTCATTGGCACCTCTAAGTTTCTTGGGTGCAATATTAATGTTATGAGAGAACTGGAACCGCATCAATATTATTTTAACACGTAAACTTGTGCAATATGCCCTATGGTCTTCTGCACTGCTTGGTTGCACCCCCCCCCCCCCACCACCACACCACCACACCGAAATCAACTTTTGTCGTTGGAATTTTTGCATTTTTTCCGGGAGTTTTTAAAACCAAAACTTATTTTGATGGGGGTACATCAGTAAGAACACAATAACAGTAAAACATTAGAAAACGGGTTATTTAAATCACCACAACAGGGGCGATCGGTACTCATACATTATAGCCCCAGATCTCTCCTAGCTTAGGCCTACTGTCGTACTTATAGCTTAGGTCTACAAGCTTGATGTACATCAATTTTGCACTAAACCTCTGCATGCTTGCTCAAATCTAAATTTAATCTTGACGTTTCATTTGAGCCTCACGCACAGTTTTTTACACGAAATAAACATCATAACCCTCTCAAAAATCAAATATTTGCAGGTATTTAGAAGTATTAACCACCGAGCACGTCCGATCATAAGCATCTCTTATAAGGGAGCGCACCACTAATGACTCTCCCATAGGAGTACACGCATTTTTGTACGGGATCCGGTTACACTACAGAACTACTCCCTGCAATACTTGATACATCGTGTTTGGTATCAAAATAAAGCCTTTTTCTGAAGATTTTAGCAATTTTTGCTTGAATGTTGGTGTTGACCATCTACTTTTTTTCACGTTATTCACATTAAAAACGCAATAGCTAAATTTACCACCCCCCCTCATCCTCATATCTAGAATGACCACCCGTGCACATCCGCGGCCGCATCTTGGTTTTGCGATGAAACCTGATTTGGTTTCTCATGTTATGTAAGTGTTGACATCAATTTCTATCGTCCATGTGGATATCATGCGATTTGTAGCTCCCCCCGGTATGAAAAGAACTGACTCAGTAAAATCTTGTCACGCCTTGAACTTTTTTAGGCAAGCCGACTTGCGTTATTACCTAAACGTGGATGATTAGTGGTGCGCCCCCTTATGACACCCAAAGTGACGACAGATTTAAAAACTAAGTTATTCATGTAATTTCTAATATTGTTTAAAGTAAACTTACCAATTTGAATGCATATTGTTCTTGTAGTTTTCTTTGTTACAAGTGCTAAAATCGTTATCAGTTTCTGAAATCTGCCGGAAGTCGTCCTGTAAGCAACCTCCTAATCGGGTTTTTTTGGTGAAGCTCATGTTGTGATGAATTTATATATGAGATGGTGAATAAAATCGTCTTTACACGCTAATATCTGAAGTTTACTGTTACCACAATATTCTTTCTATTTTAAAAAGTATCATTCATGAAAAAAAGGGATATTTTAAAAATAATTTGCCGTTTAGATTGCGTAAGGTTTGCTTTTATCAAGAACATCATTTGCAAAAAAAATACACTCAAATGACTCTATTACAGATTTCACTCAATGTTCCTCCAAGTATGAATTGTTAATTCGACGTGTTATGGAATATCAAAGGTTTTGTCTCTTAAAATTAATGATCTCAGCCCTATTTAGGCCCATTAAGGCAACCAAAACACCCACGAATAATCTTTTAATGAACAGTTTTCCCATGCGTATTCTTGCTGGTTACCTAGGCAACGCATTACGCGCAATAACAAACACACATCCCAGCCGCAGGCGCACTGTTATCATTATTTTCATGGGGTTGATTTCCCCGAAAAGAAACAAGGACGGTGTCTAGGGCCCGGTCCCGTTCGTAGATCAGAAGAAACGGACTTTAAAAAAAAAAAACAAAAGGGGGGGGCAAGAAAGAAAAAACTTACTCTCGAAAAAAGACCACCCTTATTAAACGCGGAACTTACAGAATCACTGGTTTGATCCATGCTTCTAAACAGACCAGGTTTCGTAGACTAGAACCTAAATGTTTCAAGGGCCTATGTAGAACATAAATGGAACTGCATCCACATAACGAAAATGTTCCCATTTTAGTTCTACTAGAACCATTTTAGAAGGGTTCTATTTAGGAAAAAGTTTGAAGTGGCCCTTAATTTTAATGTGTGTGAAAATTAATGTATGGAGGAGAAATGGAACGAATCAATATTATTTTAACACGTAAAACTGGTGCATATAGGCCCTATGGTCTTCTGCCCCGCTGTGGGCACCCCCCCACCACAAACACCAACACCACCGAATCAATTTGTCGTTGGAATTTTTGCAGTTTTTACCGGATTTTTGTTTTTACCCAAAACTTATGGATTGATGGGGTACAATCAGTAAGAACACCAATAACAGGAGAAAAACATTAGAAAACGGGTTATATACACTCACAACAGGAGCGATCGTAACTCATACATTACTAGCCTCAAGATCTAGCCAGACTAGGCTTACTGTCGTACTGATAGCTTAGGTCTACAAGCATTGATGTACATCAATTTTGCCACTAAACCTTGCTTTTCAAATCTGGAAATTTTAAATCTTGAAGTTTCATTTGAGACTCACGCACATTTTTTTACCGCAATACCAATCATAACCCTCTTCAAAAATCAAAATATTGCAGTAGGTAGTTAGTAGCATTTACCACCGGGCACGTCCGATCATAAGCGTCTTTTATAACACCCAAAGTGACGGACAGTTTTAAAACTAAGTTATCATGTAATTTCTAATATTGTTTAAGTAAACTGACCAAAAATGTTGGAATGCAATGGTCTGTACGTTTTCTTTTTACAAGGCTTCAAAATAGTTATCAGTTTCTGAAATCTGCCGGAATTGTCATGTAAGCAACCGCCTATCGGATTTTCTTGGCGCTGATGTTGTGAATGAATTTAATAGAGGATGGGTGATTAAAATCGTCTTTACACGTAATATCTGAAGTTTACTGGTACCAAAATGCTGTATTTAAAAAGTATTCAGTCATGAAAAAGGGATATTTTAAAAAAAATAATTTGACGTTAGAATTGCGTAAGTTTGCTGGATATAACCTTTTTTTTTGAACATTCATTGTGCAAAAAAAATTACACTCAAATGAGCTATATTTACAGATTTCACTCATGTCCCTCCAAGTATGAGTGTTAATTCGGCGTGTTATGGAAATATACAAAGTTTTCGTCTCTTAAAATTAATGATAAAGGCCTATTTACAGGGGGACCCATTAAGGCAACCACAACACCCACGAATTAATCTTTTAATGAAGGAGACAAGTTTCCCAATGCGTAACTGCGTGGGTACCTATGCAAACGGCATTACCCTCTGTCCCCCGGGCAATACCAGACAACATTGCCAGCGCAGGCGCCTGTTATCATTATTTCATGGGTTGATTTCCCGAAAGAAAAAGGACCGGCGTGTCTCGGGCCCGGTTTGGTTCCCCCCGTTCGTGATCAGAAGAAACGGACTTAAAAATGCAGGAAAAATTAATCTCGAAAAGGACACCCTTATTTAAAAGCGGACTACAGAATCTCTTTTGATCCATGCTTCTAAACCAGAACCAGGTTCTTCGTAGAACCTACATGTTTCAAGGGCCATGTAGAAAATAAATGGAGCTGCATGCACATAACGGAAAAAGTGTTCCTTTAGTTCTACTTAGAAACCATTTTTAGAAGGGTTCTATTTAGGAAAAAGTTCTGAAGTGGCACCTCTAATTTAAATTGTGTGCATATTAATGTTATGGAGGAGAACTGGAACCGCATCAATATTATTTTAACACCGTAAACTTGTGCATAATAGGCCCTATGGTCTTCTGCACTGATGTGCGTGCACCCCCCCCACCCCCACCACCACCACCACCGAAATCAACTTGTCGTTGGAATTTTTGCATTTTTTTACCGGATTTTGTTTTACCAAAACTTAGTATGTGAGGGGACCACAGTAAGAACACAATGATCAGGACACACCATAGAAAACGGGTATATTTAAATCACAACAGGGGCGATCGGTAACTCATACATTACTATGCTCAAGATCTAGCCTAGGACAGGCATCTGTCGTAATGATAGCTTAGGTCTACACGCATTGATGTACATCACTTTGCACTAAACCTATGCTTGCCAAAATCTAAATTTAAATCGTGAAGTTTCATTTGAGATCTGCTACGACAGTTTGGTACTTAAAGATAAATAACCTTATCATAAACCCTCTCAAAAATCAATATTTGCGGTATTTAGTAGTATTTACCATCGAGCACGTCCGATCATACGCGTCTCTATAAGGAGCGCAACCTATCTAATGGACTCTCCCATAGGAATACACGCAATTTGTACGGGTTCCGGTTAAACTACACAACTCCAGGCAATACTTGAAGACATCGTGTTTGGATCAAAATAAAGGCGCTTTTCTGAAGATGTTGAGGAAATTTGCGTGAATATGGTGTTGTACCATTTACTTTTCACGTTATTTTCACTTAAAAACGCAAAGCTATTTACCACCCCGCATCACTCATATCTAGGAATGACCACCCGTGACATCCGCGGCCGTATATTGGGTTTGCGATGAAGATGAAACTGATTTGTTTCTCATGTTATTGTTAATGTTGACTTCAATTTCTATCGTCCATGTGGATATCATGCGATTGTTTGTAAGCTCCCGTATGAAGAAATGACCAGTAAAATCGTGTCTAAGCCTTGAACTTTTTTAGCCGACTTGCGTATTACATTATAAAACGTGGATGAATTAGTGGTGCGCCCCCTATTAGAAACACCCAAAGTGACGACAGTTTTAAAAACTAAGTTATTCATGGAATTTCTAATATTGTTTTAAGTTAAACTGACCAACTTTGGAATGCAATTTGCTCTGTAGTTTTTTTACAATTGCTTAAAAAAATCGTTATCAGTTTCTAAAAACATTTTTTTTATGGGGGGGCCGGAATTCGTCCTGTAAGCAATCGCCTATCGGATTTTCTTGGTGCAGCTCATGTTGTGATGAATTAATAGAGTGGTGAATACAATAGTCGTTACACGCCTAAGTCTGAGTTTTTACTGGTACCAAAAATTGTGCTATTTTAAAAGTATCATTCATGAAAAAAGGGATATTTTAAAAAATAATTTGACGTTTAGATTTGCGTCGTAAGTTGGTTGACTTAAGAACATCTTGTGCATTATAAAATACACTCAAATGAGCTATATTTACAGCTTCACTCATGTTCCTCCCACAAGTATGAGTTGTTAATTTCGACGTGTTAGGGAAATATACAAAAGTTTAGTCTCTTAAAAATAATGCTATAGCCTATTTAGGCCCATTAGGGCAACCAAAACCACCCACAATTTAAGCTTTTTAATGAAGAAAGTTTTCCCAATGAGTAATCTGCGTGGTTACCTATGCAACGCAATATGCGAAATAAAAGACACAAATTGCCACCGCAGGCGCATGTATATTAGTTTAATGGGGTTGATTTCCCCGACAAGAAAACAAGGACGGGTTGCTCGGGCACCCCAGGTCCAGTTCGTGATCAGAGAAACGGACTTTAAAAAGGCAGAAAAAAACTTTAATCTCGAAAAAGACACCCTTATTTAAACGCGGACTAAAGAATCTCTGTTTTGATCATGCTCTGAAACCAGGACCGGTTCTTTCGTAGAACCTAATGTTTCAAGGGCCTAAGTAGAACATAAATGGAGCGGCATGCACATAAACGAAAATGTTACCTTTTAGTTACTTAGAACCATTTTTAGAAGGGTTTATTTAGGAAAAAAGTCTACTGAGTGGCACCTCTCATTTTATTGTGGGCAATATTAAGGTTATGGATGAAAACTGGACCGCAGAAATATTATTTTAACACGTAAACTTGTGCTATAGGCCCTATGGTATTCTGCACGTGTGGTGAACCCCCACACCAACACCACCACCACCACCGAATCAACTTTGTCGTTGGAAGTTTTTGCATTTTTTACCGGATTTTTGTTTTGACCAAAACTATGTATTGATGGGGTACATCAGTCAGAACACAATAACAGGAAAAACATTGAAAAGGGTTATATTAAATCAAAACAGGGGCGATCGGTAAATCCATACTTACTAGCCTCAAGAATCTAGCCCTAGAACTGTAGGCCTACTGTCTTACTGATAGATTAGTATATAAGCATTGATTGTAACATCAATTTGCATAAACTCTGCTGCTCAAATCTAAAATTTAAATCTTGAAGTCTTTGAGACTCACGCACAGTGTTTTCCCGAAATACCAATCATACCCTCTCAAAAATCAAATAGTTGCAGGTATTTAGTGTATTTACCACCGAGCACGTACGATCATAAGCGTTCTCTTATAAACAAGTGACGACAGTTTTAAAAACTAAGTTATTCTGTTTCATTTCTACATATTGTTTTAAGTAAACTGACCACATTGTGAAGGATTGCTCTGTAGTTTTCTTTTTACAAGTGCTTAAAAAATCGGTTCATCAGTTTTTGAAATCTGCCGGAATTAGTCCTGTAGCAACCGCCTATCGGGTTTTCTTGGTTTTGCAGCTCTGTGTGATGATTTATAGAGATGGGTGAATAATAAAATCGTCTTTACCCGATTAATTATCTGAAGTTTACTGGTCCAAAAATATGCTGCTATTTTAAAAGTATCTCATGAAAAAGGGAATATTTTAAAAATAAGTTGACGTTTAGATGCGTAAGTTTGCTTGATATAAGAACATCATTACTGCAAAATACAAATACACTCAAATGAGCTATTATTATCAATTTCACTATGTTCATCAAGATGAGTGTTAATTCGACGTGTATGGAAAATATTACAAAAGTTTTAGTCTCTTAAAATAATGATATAAGCCGATTTAGGCCCATTAAGGCAACCAAACCACCCCCACGAATTAATCTTTTAATTGAAGAAAGTTTCCCCAATGCGTAATCTGCGTGGTTCCTATGAAACGCATTACCGCAATAACAGGAACACATGCCAGCCGCAGGCGAATGTTATCATTTTCATGGGGTTGATTCCCGACAAGAAACAAGGACCGGGTGTCTCGGGCCCGGTCCCGTTCTAGATCAGAAGAAACGGACTAAAAGGCAGAAAAAAGTACGCTCGAAAATACACCTTATTTAAACGCGACTACTACAGAATCTCTGTTTTGATCCATGATTCTAAACCAGACCAGGTCTTTCGTAGAACCTTACATTGTTTCAGCTATGTAGAAAAAGAAAATGGAGCTGCCTGCACATAACGAAAAGTTCCCATTTAGTTCGACTTAGAACCATTTTATAGAAGGGTTCTATTAGGGAAAAAAAAAAAAAAAACCAAAAAAACAAAGGGTTTTTTTCTTTTGTTAGTGGCCACCTTAATTTTAATTGTGTGCAATATTACTGTTATGGAGGAGAACTGGAACCGCATCAATAGTATTTTAACACGTAACTTGTGCATATAGGCCCCTATTGTCTTCTGCACTGCTGTGGTGCACCCCCCCCCCCACCACACCACCACCACACGAAATAAACTTTGTCGTTGGAATTTTTGCCTTTTTTACGGATTTGTTTTTACCAAAACTTATGTATTTGATGGGGTACATCAGTAAGAACACAATAACAGGAAAACACATTAGAAAAAGGGTTATATTAATCACAAACAGGGGGGCCGATCGGTAACTCATACATACTAGCCTCAAGATCTTAGCCTAGACTAGGCCTTACTGTCGTATGATAGCTTAGGTCGTACAAGCATTGATGTACATCAATGTTTGTATAAACCTTCTGCTGATCAAATCTAAATTTAAATCTTGAAGTTTCATTTGGAGACTCACGCACAGTTTTTTACCCGAAATACCAGATCATAACCCTCTCACAAATCAAATATTTGCAGGTATTTAGTAGCAGTTACCACCGAGCACGTCCGATCTAAGCGTCTCTTATAAGGGAGCGCCACCACTTAATGAACCTCTCCAAGAGGAATACACGCAATTTTGTACGGGATCCGGTTACACTACAGAAACTCCATGCCAATACTGAGGACATCTCGGTTGGTATCAAAATAAAGCGCTTTTTCTGAAGATTTTTAGAAATTTGGCTGAAACTTGAAATATGGTGTGACCATTTACTTTTCACGTTATTTTCACATTAAAAACGCAATAGCTAAAATTTACCCACCCCGATCATCATATCTAGGAATGACCACCCGTGCAAATCCGCGGCCGTATCTTGGGTTGCGATGAAATGAAAACTGATTTTGTTTCTCATTTTATGTAATGTTTGATCATCAATTTCTATCGTCCATGTGGATATCATCGATTTGTAGCTCCCGATATGAAGAAATGACCAAAAATCTGTCTAAGCCTTGAACTTTTTAGCGACTTGCGTATACATAAACGGGAATGAATTAGTGGTGCGCCCCTTAGAACACCCAGGACGACAGTTTAAAAACAAGTTATTCATGTAATTTCTAATATTGGTTTCGTTAAACTGCCAAATTTGAAGCAATTGCTTTGTAGTTTTCTTTTTACAAGTGCTTAAAAATCGTTATCAGTTTCTGAAACTCCGCGAATTCGTCCTGTAAGCAAACCGCCTATCGGGTTTCTTGGTGCGCCTCATGTTGTGATGACTTATATAGAGATGGTGAATTAAAATAGTCTTCTTTTACACGACATATTGAAGTTATGGGTTACCAAATATGCTGCTATTTTAAAAAGTAATTCACGTTCATGAAAAAGAGGATATTTTGAAAAATAATTTGAGTTAGATTGCGTAAAGTTTGAATTGATATAAGAACATCATGGTTGCATAAAGATACACTCAAATGAGCTATATTTACAGATTTCACTCATGTTCCTCCAAGTATGAGTGGTTAATTCGACGTCGTGTTATGGAAATATACAAAGTTTTAGTCTCTTAAATTAATGATATAGCCTATTTAGGCCCATTAAAGCAACCAAACCCACTCCACGAATAAATTAATCTTTTAATGAGAAAGTTTTCCCAATGCGTAATCTGCGTGGCTACCTATGCAACGCAAAGATGCGAATAACAGACAAAACATTGCCAGCCGCAGGCGACACTGTTTATAGTTATTTTTCGGGGGTTGATTTCCCCGACAGACACAAGCGACCGGGTGTCTCGGGCCGGTCCCGTTCGTTAGTAGATCAGAAGAAACGGTGGACTAAAAAATGTTTCAGATGAAAAGGAAAACTTTATCTCGAAAAAGGACACCCTTCTTAAACGCGACACAGGAATCTCTGTGTTGATCTTGCTTCTAAACCAGACCAGGTTCTGTCGTAGACCTACATGGTCAAGGGCCCTATGTAGAACTAAATGGAGCGGAATGACACATACGAAAAATGTTCCATTTAGTTATACTTTAGAACCATTTTAGAATGGGTTTATTTAGGGATTCAAAAAGTTCTGAGTGGCACCTCTAATTTTAATTGTGTGCAATATTAATGTTAGGGAGGAGAACTGGAACCGCTCATCAATATATTGTAACACGTAAACTTGTGCATATAGGCCCTATGGACTTCGCCAATGCGGTGGTGCCAACCCACCCCACCACCACACCACCTACCACCGAAATCATCTTTGTCGTTGGAATTTTGGACATTGTTTACCGGATTTTTTTTACCAAAACTATGTTCATTGATGGGGTACATCCAGTAAGAAACCCCAATAAGGAGAAAAAACATAGAAAAACGGGTTATATTAAACCACAACAGGGGCGATCGGTAACTCATACATTACTAGGCCTCAAGCTCTAGCCTAGACTAGGCCTACTGTTTCGTACTGATGCTTAGGAACAAGCATTGATGTACTAAATTTGCAACTGTAATCCTTGCTCTGCCAAATCTAAATTTAAATCTTGAAGTTTCGTTTGAGACTCACGCACAGTTTTTTACCCGACAATACCAATCATAAACCCTCTCAAAAATCAAATATTGCCAGGTTATTTAGTATTTAGTAGGATTTACCACGAGCACGTCCGATCATAAGCGTCTCTTATAACACCCAAAGAGACGACAGTTTAAAAACTAAGTTACTAAGTTATTCATGTAATTTCTAATGATTGTTTTTTAAGTAACTGACCAAATTTGAATGCCCCAATTTTGCTCTG
>JAMKCH010054582.1:0-67879 GCA_023653785.1 Ophioderma brevispina | reverse complement strand
TGTGATTTTGGCTCTGGCCGGGGGTTTTGGTCTACATTTGACTGCATCCTATGGCTGATCTCTGAAATATCATGTTCCACTCCGACGAGTGTGCTAGTCTGGTGTTGATTGAACTATTCATTCAACGGGCGGGTTATGGCATATGTTTCAGTCACCATTGGGGTTTGTAAGGAAATCAGTTCAGTGTAATCATTGATTCAAAAACACATTAGGTTTTATAAATCATCTAACTGAAGCTGATTTCCTTTCCAATGTGATTCCGCGTCCAGGCCCGCCCCACAACATGATGTACATGCGTCCGTGTGGGCTTGAGCAAAACGGAATTGGGGAGGAGTAATGGCTAACAAGGGTGGACCTGTGGTCACTTGGTTGACACCATTTTCTCTTAGGGGTGCTAAAATAGGTAGTTTGGGGCATTCCACTTCTCAGAAGGGAAATGAATATGTTTCAGTCAAACTGGAAAGGAAATCAGGCTTCAGTTAGATGATTTATAAAACATAAGTGTTTGCAATAGTTCCCTTGCAGTATGTATGTATATAAAAAGACTGTGGTAAATTTTAAAGCCAGGGTCCAAGGTATTTCAGAAGAAAACCCCGTCCTTTACGGACAGTGTCAACCCTTGAGTTTCAGTATCTATTTTGCTTGTAACTTTGCAATATTGTTTTGTATGTAAATGTATGTAAAAGTAGATACTTCTAGAAAGAAAATTGGACGATGCACCCGATGGGGGCATCGATTATGTAAAATTTTCCTATTGAGAAAAATACTAAAAAAAATACGATTTTGCCCCAAAAATTTTCAGACAGCATAACAAAAACAAGTTGAATTTCCATTGATTTCTTGGTTATTTTTAGAAACAGACAAAATTTGTCTTAGGACGTTTTTTTCATTTTTTCTCGCATGAAACTTTGTCGCAGAGACGGAGTAATCACTTCTTTCTGTTGTCTGTCTGTAGCGTCCGTGTTCACGGCTTTTGTACGATTTATCTGGAGTCCGTAAGGGCTACGCAGGGTGTTGGGGAGGGGGGTGGGGTGTGTTTAGGGGTGTAGGGGAGGGGGAAGGGGTGTGCGGGGGGTGTTGGGGAGGGGGTGGTGTGGTGCGGGGGGTGTTGGGGGAGGGCGGTGGGTGTTGGGGAGGGGGCGTGGGTATTGTGGGGTGGGGTGTTGGGGAGGGGTTAGGGTGTGGCTGGCGCGTTGGGAGGGTGGGGGTGTTGCGGGGTGTTAGGGAGGGCTGGGCTGGGGGAGGGGATGGGGCATTGGGGAAGGGGTGGGTGTTGTGGGTGTTGGGGAGGGGGGTGGGGTATTGCGCGGTGTTGTGAGGGGGTGGTTGTTACGGGGCATTGTGGTGTTGCATAGGAGGGGGGTGTGGCGAGGGGATATCTGAAATCCTCCACTCTATCTGGCTTGCACACTTCTTTGGGAACACCCTGTATCTTACAGTTGTAATCTGGTGTGCTCATCTTGTCTTACAGCTATACGCGAAAGCAGGCGAGACTTGTGGTTCGAGGACCACGCCTTGTTTTAAAATTAGAGCTTACTTTTCAAACTATAAGGGAAAATGTCCACAAAACAGTGTGATTTTTACTTTTCTTTTCCAAAAATTTTAGTATAATTGGAGAATATCTTAATATAGAAATTGAAAATGGGAAAAATTGGAAAACCGTTCCTAGAGAAGACCGATTGCTATCGTAGGAACGGTAAAACCTTATCTTTCTTTGGTATTTTTGGAGTTATCTTGTCTGAAAATTTGCCAAATTTTGCGAGAAAAAAAAACAAATTGAAACATTGAGAAAATCTGGTTTTAGTAAAAAGGTGACTTTTCACGCCATTTTAAGCTTGTAGCTTTTCTCAAATAACTTTACATTTGAACAAATTGAAGTTGTAAGTTGTGCAAGTGATAAAAGTACGTTATGCATATTGAAATCAAACATCTTTTGTCTCTAACTCCAGAAATCAGAAAGAATTGAAATTTCAACTGGTCTAAATTAGCGCTTTGTTTACATTTTCAACATAATCTTTTTTGTTTTTCCAAGATGCGTCGCGCAAAAAGTACTTTAAAACACACGCACGCTTCATTACACCAGCAAAAAATTCACGCGACACGATGCTGCCTTGTGCCGATGGCGTGCGATGTGCTTAAATTCCGCCCTTAAGCCCGTTGTGGCTTTTGTGACTTTAAATGGCAAATAAGATGTTTTAATCGGCAAAAAAAAATACAGCTCAGAGTTGTCTGCAGTGGATAAACCTTTGTTGGGAATATAGAACACAGGTTGAGTTTTTTAAAATGGTGCAAAAATCAGAAATTTGTTTAAAAACAAAACAATAGGTTGAACACTCGCCCTTAAATCCCAATTTAAAAATCGGAGTTCCAGAAAGTAGTGTTGTGAATTTTTTACGTAGTAACTCTTACAAGCAGTTAACTGCCAAGTGTCACTAATGGAAAGTACATGATTTTTAGACAATCAGCACATATACGAATGGAGGTAGGGTGTGCAGAAAAGGATAGAGCTTAAATATGTCAAAGCTGCATTTCAATGGATTATTGAAAGGCCATAGAAATGCTGTAGAAGGATAGTCCACTTAGTGCTGGGGGGCGGGTTTTTAAAAGTTGGAGTTGCCACAGTCTCACTTCAAGAGATATCTGACAGGCGCAAAAAAGTGATGAGTGGCAAACTACATATGTTTATGGCCACCCCAAGACTCCTCTAAAGTTTGAGTTGGGTGAAGTCAATGTATGTTTTGGTTTGTCTGTGTTGCCTTGAAAAGGTCGTTTGGAAACCTTGATAGATCCAAGCATGTTTGACGATAATGAGATGTGCCAAGAGGCATGATCATGATGTCGCACCTTCACTTGAGACATAGCAGAGTTATAATACGTAGTGCGCTGGAATCGCCAACCCAAATAGCCACCAGCATTTGTGTGTGTGTGTGCAAAATCAATTCAATGTGTCATCTCTGGTGGAACTCCAGCATTGACTATGGAGGGACTCTTTTGAGTGGTCCACAGTATTTGCGTACCTGTTGGTGTACCTTGTATTCACCTGCTAGTGGACTGAGAGGCGATTCAAAGAGTAGAATAAGGGCTGGGTCCTCCCCTCGATGTGTGCCTGATAGAGCATTATTTAGAACGAGATATGGCGTGGTATCATGCGAGTCTACTTGGTAGTGACACAGAGCACCAGTCCTTACGCATGCTTGACACCAAGGGAGAATATTGTGGGGTATGTAGTCTGAAATCTTAAAGGGCCATGACCGAATCGCTAACAGCTTTCCCCCCAGAACCCAGCATTTTACAGGTGTAGTTGGAGTAATCATTTTTCTTGCCAACACGGCGCACCACTGGGTTGTACGTAGACGCAGGTAACGCAACAAGTAGCACGCGCTATAGTGATTAAGAAATTTTGGTATCTGAGACAGCTTCTCCATATACTGTGTGAAATCTGAGGACTAATGGATGTTTGTTTGGAAGGTAAATAAAGCAAAACTGTGCCTGTTTTGGTGACCAATATTAATCTTACACAGTACTCTATGCTTGCAAAATCAAATTTTTAGCTCTCATATCAGAACAGATTGAAATAGCGGCGCAAAACTTACAGATCGGGTTTTGGAGTGAAGGACTTCTATCAAGACGAACTATATACTTAAATCGGGCCATCCCTTAAACCAAACCTCGAATGTTGAATTTCAAAGCTGGTTATTTCATTGAGGTGAAATATGAAGGTGAATGACTTTCCATATTTTACTAAATGTAAAGTAGTTTTCATTATATGAATGGAAAACATAAAATATTTGTTTTTATACTTGCATGTAAATTCTTTATTGGTGACAGACCCAAAGAAAAGTTTAAAAAATGTGCGTTATCCACCAACATGTTACACTGGTTCTCAACTCTTTACACACAAATAGTAGTTAGGAACTACTTCTGCTTGTCCACATGATGTAGTAACAATCCTACTTGATTAAAGAGTTCCGAGGATGAATAAGTCTGCTTGCCGATTTTTAACTCTGATGATTCAGGATCCGCCACTGTCTGAGGTCTAATTTAAGGAAAATGTAAAATATTCATAATTTGAAGCTTTGAGCCCATGCAGTGGCACTACAAGTAAAATATAAGCCATACCAATACCTAAACTTTGTCATACCTTCCAACTAGTAAGATTTAATCTTATTTAGTAAGATTTCCAAGATTTTTGACTGCAGAAAATCTTACTAGTAAGATTTGTGATTTTTTTTTTAAAGAAAAATATTTTCATTTTTTTTTCAAACCCAGTGTCAGTGTCCATGCCCTTTTGACAGCCCTGGCCCCCTTAAGGAGCCCAAAGACAGCCTCCTGGACGTGACCCCATGGGACCCTAAGGCAGGCCCCTGGCCCCTGCTCCCTAGTGGCGAGTGGCATGGTGCTTGCCGAGTGTGCTGTGCACTTTTGTATAGTAAGAATTTTGACTTTCCAATGTTGGCAGGTATGCTTTGTATCAGTCATGATAGTTACACTCTTTGATGCAATGGATTTCATAGCTGAAGTGTTATTTACTTCTCTGTATCGGAGGTTATCAATTATTCATGAGTCAGTCTATCTACTCTGGAAAGTTGCATCACATTGAATACAGAGAATAAAATACCTGCAATTGTGCCTTATTAAAGGCTTCTTAGCTACCACACTTGTGGTATACCTTTGTAAGTAGAAGACTGTCAAACTTTTCAGGGTAAAGTACCAAAGAATGAGAATGGATTCTTTGACTTGAAACACGTTCCTGTTCAGGCTTGCCAAAACAAGCTTTGGGTAGTCGTTTTAATCAGCCGTCTTTTATATTATACTATTTGTCAAAATACCTAAATTACAAGACATGTGCGTGAACTCCCTACAACAAGGTCGCGGCTTGGCAGGTGAATGGCACAATCGCAATTTATGTGTCATCATGCGTAAAAATATCTTATCTTGGTAAAGTACTTTGACCAGAGTATACCACTTTTAATTGGAGAGGTTTCCGATTGGAGTAGTGTTGAATAATCAAAATTATTTTGGTCAAGAAAGCAAACTTTACAAATGTCTCAAACTCACCTACTTTAAATCACAGATTGATCCAAACTTTAAAGGAGTTAACCGTCACCTGACCCAATCTGACAACACTTATGAATTTGGAAACCTTCACGTAATAAAGCCATGTTTATTCCGTTTAAGGGTTTCCTATTCATAAGTTTTCGAAGAAAGTGTCATAAGATGTGTCAGGTTATGAATGCACATGAGATCATACATAATTTTTATTTACAATATAATTACTTCAGATATAGGCCTATAATATTTGTGTTACTCTATCTTTTGGTCACCCTAGATGTTTATATAACCATAGTGTGAAATCTTGGTCATTTCCTTCTAGTGAACCAAATGTATGATGAAATGCTTTAGTTCCATTTAAAGCCAAGGTCACTCTTCCTGCTTTGTATTGTTCTGCATGCTTGGGGTTGTTATTGAGCGCCCGTTGCGCTAACACATTTTAAACCAGTGTCATTTAAGTATGGAAAGCATGGACAAGATTGTTAAACCTGTGGTATCTTTTTGTGTGCAGTGATTATGCGAAATCTTAGCTAGCCAGCATGAGTAATTGGCTGTATCAAGATTTTTAGATCACTCTCCGGCTTGAACAAGATCATTGATTGAGTCGGCACACTTAATTCTGTGGGACAAATCAAATTTGGTGGGGTTATTTCAATCATGGGGCGCCGGTTGCAATAAAAGGCCTGTATAAGCCTGGCCAGTAGATGTTAAATTATCTGCGACTGTGATTGAAGCTTTTACTTGGACATCCAGAAATTTAGCGTCTATAATCTGGATGAAGTCAGCAGTCAGCAATTTCATCAGGTAGGAGGCCATCCGCTAGACTCAGCTTGCAATGTTGAGCTTGTCTTTTGGCAGAGCCTAAGAATATGGCAGTGAAATTCTAAGTAAAATTCATAACTTAACTTTACTTCAAGTGTACAATGCATGGTCAGCTTCAGGTCTTTAAAGGGATTCTTTGGCGGAAGTTTTCATATTTCTTAAAGGGGTTTCTTCAGAATTGTTCATGTGTTGTTAAAGGTGGCAATTCTTCACTTGTTAAATTAAAGAATTTTGGGTGATTAAACCATGCTAATATGGTGACGCTTGGTAACTAGGTTATCATTATGCACATTGTAGTGCATTGATTTTATTTAATGTAACATTTATCATGTTGTGTTACAGAGATGATGTGAAATTTGTTTAGTTTTTTTCTTTTTTTTACCTTTGTATTTTTGGAGTTTTGTTTTTTTGTTAATTTTGAACATTATTTAAAAATGAATTTTTTTTACATGTTTCTGAAGTTCTGAATGCCAGAACAAGTTCAGAAACAATTGAAAAGGTTTTAGCCCAAACAAATTTGTGTATAAATAAACTTTGAAATTAAGTATTGTTAAAAAAAAAAAAACCAAATCATGTCGGCACAGTTGTGAATGACAAATCTTATTTGGACTGTTCAAATCTTTATTTAGCTCACACAGTGCACCTAAATTACTACTTAATTGTCACATCCTGGTTTGAGCTGTTTTGGGAACTCCAACCACAACTACCTTACTACCGTGTACCAATGGGTGAATTTGGGGGCACCTTGAAGTCGAGGAATATAGCCTTACTTATCAACATCAAAAGAACTTTTGATAAATAGCTGCACTGCATATCATCTTAGATCATTGAGAACCTCTTATGAATTACGCTACGGAGTACATCAAAGACTGTAGTAACCAATTATGAGACCAACTAAAATTCCATTGATATCTGGTAATTATTAATTAGTGAAAAATTTACACAGTCAACAGGTACGTGCATTTTAAAAATTAAAACGTTTTTCATAAGATTAACAAAGTTTAGATTTAAAATTGGAAGTTGGTCATCCTGTAAACACGGTTTGAACCTCAACCTTTTTGGAAACACTTGTATTAGGGGACATTATCTTATTAGATTTTGATAAAATATTCAGTCTAGTTTTTAGATATTCTAAAACCTATTTTTGGAAATTGTTATTGGAAACACATTGATATGGGATGAAACTTTTCATGTGTGTAACGAATCCATTCAGAACCTCCAATATAATACTTTGAAGTATGAATGTACAAACCAAAAGGAGTAATCCCAAAGCTAGATTTCGTTTTGTAAATGGATTTGCTTTAGCCTTTGTAAGAAAGAAGAAAGACACTTCTAGAAATAATTGTAATATATTTTGATAATAAAAATTTTGGTCATACTGTTGCATGCACTGAACAGTTGTCGTCTCTCTAGTTATATGCGGGTTGACAGCACTAGCAAACAGTCAACTTTGCCATTTGCCATTTGTGTAGGGCACTGCCCCCAAAACTATACCAGTTGGCCAACTTTGCCTCTCAGTCTCATAATGGGTACATGTTGAGGAACTTTACTTCTTTCAAACACCGATTCATTATGTTAGTAGAATTATGTATCAGTACTCATTAGGTATTCTTTTTGGTGCAATTTGTGTTATGTCGTGTATCTCTGTTTATCATTGTTTATTACAATATAATTATTCTCGCGTCGCCATAGCGATTTGATTTCTGTATACCAGGTTTGTTTATAAGAAGCCGATTAGTGTTGGTCTCTTTGAAGTTTGAGTGGCTTTGAAGATATCTGTACATTAAAGGGAATTAACAGTGATAATGCGAGAGAATCGAAAAATATGGAAATGCATTTAGTTTTTTTAAACTTATAAATTCAGGGATAAGTGTGTTGCAATTCCATTTTTTTTACATATAATACTGTTGTTTTAATTAAAGGGCAGGAGTGGACCACGATTTAAGATTTAAAGGATAGGAAGTTTTCATCTTGATAGATTGGGCGGCTTCACCCAAAAAACCCCACTGTAAAGTTTCGCCGCCGATATTTCAATGACGTTTTTAATGTGAGAGCAGAAAAGCTTGTGATTTCGTAAGCCCCATAGAGTACTGTTGCTAAAATTAATATTGGTTCGACCAAAAGGCGGCTACACTTTTCGCAAATCTATTAACTCCAAACCAAAATCCTTTTGGTCTAAGATTTCACAGCGGGTTAAAAAATGAGGGGGAGAAAATAGATAGCTTTCTTCAATATCAGATTCTTTGACCACTTCCGGATAAAATATGGCTTCTCTGGGGACGAGGACTATTAGCGATCGGGCCATGGACTTTAATTGTAGAAAAAACCACAATAGTGAAAAAAATGAAGTTGAAGTATTTGAGGAAATTTGTCATACTGTCTCCCACAAATAGACCTACAGCAATGGCGTCTCAAAATCTACTCTAAACAGCTTATTGTGGTTTACACCAGGACAGAATAAACAAAGATCATTAACATTTGTGTTTGGGATCTGATTATGGTCCACAATATCACGCTTAAAATCTGGGATATTCACCGGGAAAGGCTTTTTATCTCAAGTCGAAATTTTGGTACGCACGTATAGAAATTACAGGATCAGATAAAAAGTACTGCCTTGTGTCTAATACACAGATTTCAAGCCAACCACTTGCAGGTTATGTTCGCACATCCATGCCAGTAACAAAAATACAAAATTTGATTTTTTTTTATATATCTGATTAGCAAATTGCTGCTTGTCCCTTTAATGAATTGTGCATTCGGCGTATGAAATATGAAAAGCCCAGGCTCTAAGTTCTGATCATCTGCCAGTTCTATTAGTTTCTGCCAAAGTGACGTCACATGTCACATCATCTATGTTTTTGATTAAAACATTTGGAGAAATTTCTGGGAAAAGTTCTTGCTTAGAGTGATGTCATCTCAAGTTTTTAATGCATGCATTACTTTACTGCTCCCAAAATTGTTAATATACCATTAGAAAGTGTCTTTGAGTTGCAACCAATCTTGAATTTTTTATACAATTTTGTAGGTTACAAACAGTGGATGATTTCATTCGGTCATCTTCTTAGCATATCCATAAGTCATTGGTGATGGCTTGTGGTGGTGTCAGGATTTATTCAACTGAGTGTGCTGATCCGGGGCCGTGTGTATCCATGATACGGACGCTCCTGACATGGCCCGGTTTTGGGAACAGTCGGGTTTTCACCCTACTCTTATTCGACACGGGCTGTTATGTATGTGTACATTTGTGACTCTCTGTACACCGGACTGACGGGCTTAACGTCCCCCTCCAAAGGACGGGATGCCTTTCATGATTCATTAGCCCAATTCCAAGTGAACCATTGAGGAGAGCGGTATTTTGTATTTTATCAGTAGCCGGTATACAGATCAAATCAGATTGGCTACCCGACTAATCCCTGCAAGTGACCCACCGGGATGCGAACCCGGGAATTTTGGTATATTTGCGCCATAGCCAAGCACCCTAATCCCACCCCACTAGACCACGTCTCCCCACATTTAGTAGAGTTACCGACATACAAAACCGAGAGACAAATTAAGTGCAATTTCTGAGTAATCTCATGTGAAGCACAAAAGACAAAATTCAATTATTTCTTGATATTGATGCTTCAAAATTTCACATCGTTATCATTCTTGTTTATAATGCAAAAGCTCCCAACATGATATTATAACCCCAATACTCAACATATTTCTCTTCTTTGGTGCCATTGTTTGCTATTACCCAATGCATTTAAATTTTGGTTGTGACTTTTTTTGAGCAATTACCCTCGTCTCGTACTGAGCTGTTAACTATTATGATTTCAAATTTAACCCATTTACTTTAAAACTAAATATTAAAAAAAATCCTTCATAATGGGGTTAATAGTATTCCCATCTATAACGGCAGACTGATTTTTTCTAGTCCAGAAATATTTGGTGGTATAGGTTCAGGAAATATGTCAAGATTTTTGTCACGCTCATTTGACTTAACATTCATCAAATATATGTACATGCATCACAAATTCCGAAAAATAATACAATTTGATGTAAATTAACAAAATAGAGGCATTTTAATTTTTGGCTTTTTTGAACATCACGAAGAAAACGGGCGGATTTTTCGCCACGGCTTCATTGATCAAAAGCGCCCATTTTGCTCTCCTCGTGATCGGGTCAAGTGATGACGCAAAACATCGTGTTGACTCGATTGTTATTGCTGACACTGTAAATATTATGGTAATGAAATAATAATAAAATTAGAAAAAAACTTCAGCAATGACATATTTTGTTGTTCATTTCGTTGTGTTTAATTATTATTGAAGTGGCAACACTGCGATATGATGTCCAACGACGTAAATTATCGGGATGGTCTCACTTTGACGTCACCATTGCATGCGATGTGGCTTTGTCGGAATCGTTTTTCGGATGGTAAGCTATTGGGCGGGAAATTAAAGGGCAAATACTCAACAAATGTGGACATTTTCAACTTATTTTGATTTACATGTACTTCTACGGATTAGCTTAAGCTTTCCAATCCTACCAAATTTTCCAAATATTCGACATACTATTTCCTTTAAGGGAGTGATGTATTGATCCACCTATATTTCGAGGGGCTGGGCACTGGGAATAATCGGGGTGATTGTCTTTGAACCCTTCAGGTTTTTATGAAAGGGACTTGAAATCTTTTCTTCCAGAATGGGAGGGAACTCAAAAATGTGAAATCCACTCATCCATACTGGTAAATGATGATTGCTTTCCTTAGCAAGATTATTTTTGTTTTTATAGGATGACTTTGTTCGTATTAAACGTTACATTACAGTTTATCAAAGCTTAGGAAATGTTAAAGATTTTTTTAATATTAGAAATGTTAATGTGCAGATATGACAGTGATAACCTATGGCCAAGTGTTTATATATTTTTGAATTAAATTATAATCTATGTCAATATTGGAAGTTGAGAGTCTTGACTGTTTTTTATTTCTGCATGGGATAGTGTAATATGGTAAGAAATTTCCCCATTTACTGTGTAATGTGGGAAGAACACTAAATTGCCAATGATGAATGGTAGGTTTAATTTCACTGATTGCAAAAGGGCAAAATCCTGTACCCAAATAGCTGCACATGTAATGCAGCATATTATCAGGCCCAGTATAGATTTGATAAACCGGAAGTATACCACTTACATTTGGCACAGCCACAACACAGTGGGCCATCTACTGGGGCACGTGATCCGCATGTGGACAAGCATTGGACTGTCTACACGATGCACACATTTTCATGTTTGTTACCCTGATTTTAATTGCGAACATTTAAAGACAGTACAATGTAAGTGCACATAATGCAGCGCAAACACAAAGCGCTATTTAAAGCCATAATATAGCACATTTTTTGAAGAGGCGCCCCCACTTTTCCAATATTTTTACCTGTGTCATTGGTAACTAGCTAGTAAACTACTTGTGAATGGTTAGCTCGAAATATGTCGCAAACGAAGGAATTTTGTTAATTAGATAATATTGGAGATCTCCGTAATAATTTCAACGCTGCTGGGAACTGCCTTCCAATCTGAATAGCGGACTTAGCGCCCTGTCGTGTCTACGCTCCTCATTAGTTTTTATTGGTTCATGCAGGTCAAGTATAGAGGTTATTACTTTAGGTGGCACTAGTTTCATCATGGACGGGACATAAACTAAGCATTCCAACCTCTACCCCCGTTTAAGTACAATTGGCATCCCAATTCTATTACAAAATTGCTTATTTTATGATAATACTCATTTTTTTAGCATTCTCGTTCGCAGTGTAGTTTCCTAGACATTACTAAGCGTAACTGTGGTCAAAAATAATCAATTGTGAAAATTGTCGAGCAATCTTAAACTAGACTGTGCTCGAAGCGAGCACGAATGTTATCTGGTGCTTTTGACCCAGATTCTTTGTTCAACATATCAACCTTGACCTTAAAAATTTGGTGTCCGGAAGGATGATTTTCAAGTTTCATAATTTTTAATCCCTGGATGAACATCTAACCCCAGCTCCATTATTTGACCTCTGATCAGTTCTTGTGTTTTCCCATGCGGTGGCGGCCAGCTTTATTCATAGCGCAAAACTGCCGCACCGATTCATTGGAACAGCCTGAACAGTGAAGCCTGTGCACGTTTTATAAATAGATCAGTGAGTGGCGAGTGGGGAATGTTCCCTGTACGGAGTCGCGACCGTCTAAATTGCCTTGCTTTAGTCGGTGGTGCTAATTGTACTGCAAAACTATCATCAAATCGTTTTAAAGACCGTACATGATAGGATTGCTACATGCAGGGCAACGAACTCCATTCCCCCACGTTGGGTGCATAGCTAAACTGGTACCTGGGCCGGGTACATGGTCCGCAGCCGGCTATAAATAGCGGTGACCCTGCGATTTGAACATGAGGTCAACCAATCCTCTTTCAAAGGGATCCCGTGTGTACCTTTAGCCTACAACAAATACTTACACTGAGTTGGTTCTTCACTTCCAACGGATTTTGAGTGGACATATTGATATTAAACAATTTTCGACTTTAGAATACTTTGTCAAGTTTTCGGGATTACGTGCTAAACCTATGTGAACGGCAAAAACGACGCGATCTTGGCCGGCCCCCCCCTGTGTTTCCAGACCAAAAGAAATTTCTTATGTTTAGTTATATTTGACCCGTGGATTACCTCTGAACCCCATAATGGCGACCCCCACCCCTCCAATACTTTGCAACATCAAAAGAAACTTTCCCTGAAATTTGACATTGGTCCCTGTGTGTAATCATGACACCTGGTAATCCAATCTGTGAACACCCCATTATGGGACCCCAACCACCAGGGATCTTGGTGAATCTTGTTTGAACTTCAATCACATATAATAGCCTTAAATTTATCAAAGAAGGAATTCAAGAATACCCATTTAATCAGCAATTGTAGTATTTGGGCAAATCTGTGAGAAGAAATAATTCCGTAGATTTTCGATGGACTGACCCTTTAATTGGTTAATTGTGGCATTTGGTCCAAATCTGTGAACAGCTCACTATAAGCCCCCCTTCGGGCAGGGTATCCTGAAGAAATCTCATGATGCATAGCTTTAATTTGCAGAAGGATAGGAATCATCCGATTTTCAAAGATGGCCCCTTTAATTGGCAATTGTGACATTTGGTCCAAATCTGTGAACACCCATTTTGTGACGCCCCTACCATGGATCCTGTGAGCAAATCTTGTGTTAATAGCCTTTGTATAATTGGCAAGAGAATGGATTCATAGATTTAAGGAATCCCCTTTAATTGTATTTTTGGCATTGATCCTATCTGTGAACACCCATAAGCAGCCTCTATACCAGAGGATCCTGTGAACGAATCTTTGATTGATACCCTTTAATTTGCAGGAGAAGGAATCCATAGATTTAAAGGACTGCCCCTTTAATTGATCAATTGTAGCATTTGGACCTATGTGTGCCCCTATATGCAGCATGTCTGGGGATCTTGATGTGAATCTGTAAGTACTAGTGATTTGTATGAGATGAATACTCAATTTTAGAGAATGCCCCTTTAATTGGGCATACTGACCATTGAATCCCAAACTGTGACACTATATGCGGCATGGGTCGGTGGTATCCTGTCTTAAAATTTTGCTGAAATCCCCATGCGTTTTACTATATAGCACTGGTAATTAAGGAGTCGGCCCGGGGGCACTCCTATTTTCACGCAAGGACCCCATTGTTCAGAACTGGCAACTTTTGTCACCACCCAAACCCATTTATGGTCAATTTGGCTCTCACCAACCACTGTTTGCATGTGCATACTGGCTGTCACTGCTTGCCCTATTTTCTGTTTCCGTGGCGTTTAGCGTCTGTGGGGCGAGATCCACCATAGCCTTCATATAACCAATCACTCATCTTGAAAGCATCAACACACCTGTTTGGAAAGCGCCCCCAATTTTCCAAATAATTGAGATTTTGCAAGTTCATTGGTAATTGGCTAGTAAACTATATCTGGGAAGGGTAATGCTCAAAAAGCCTGTCGCAAAGAAGGGAAGTTTCGTAATTAGAATATATTATATATCGGAGATCTCCGATAATAATGCTGCTGGAACATCCTCCAATATTAAATCGATGGGAAATTGTGCCTAGTACATGTTTACCTCACAATTATTTTGTTCCACGGTTCAGCAGTCCTGTTAGAGGTCATTTTTCTGAGGCCAATATTTCTCATGGAATACGTACATTTTGGTGTGTTCCAGCTCCGCCGTTAATGACATCAGTGATACGATTCCATTACAAATCATTTTCTTTTTGACAATACGCCTTTTGGATGTCAATTGCAGGAAATATATTTTTAAAAAAGCTGAAAAAAATAAAAAACTTAAAATTCAAATTTAAATTGGGGGGTATCTTCAAAAATGTGCCATTATTGGCTTGAAGCATCTCATGGTACTCCGTACATGTCGCACATCTCTCCTCAATATCTGTGCAGGAATCACATTGAACTGAAGTTCCATTTCATATGAAAAGATGGGCAAGCTTTCTTTTAAAAGGAGGTGACTACCTTGAGCTCATCCCCCACTTTACCCCATCAAAGTTACTTGTATCAAATGAAAGTTCATATTTTTTTTTCCATTATCCAAGTGAAATTTTTAGGCCTTGGAAATGTTGCCTCTTGATGTTATGAGCAAAACGTCTCCAAATTTGGGTGGCACACATTCGCTTAGGGCCATTGATACAAACATGGTGGCTTCTGATCCAAAAGCTGGGCTTGATTAACTCAAAATTTTTAATCGTATTTTGGTCTTTTGGAGTCCACAGTCATTGATTAATGGCCCATGGTGGTGTCAGGATTTATTCAGCTGAGTATGAGCTGATCTTGGGCTGCGTGTATCCATGCTACGGACACTTCATTACATGCCGCGCTTGGGTGGGGCGGATTGGGAAACAGTCGGGGGTTTCACCCTACCTCTTATTCGTAACCTGGCTGTTGATGTGCATGTACAGTTGGGATCTGTACACCGGGCCGACTGCTCTACATCATCCTAAGGACGGGTCTTTATGATCTGTTTGCCCAATTTCCAAGTTAACCATGGAAGCGTATTCTGTATTTAATCAATACCAGTATACAGATCAAATCAGAATTGAGAACCTTGATAAATCCCTCAATAGCCCCATCTGGATTTTGACCCGGAATTTGGAATTTGCACCAGAGGCACTTAAACAGCCATGCTCTCTGGTTGGGCGATATGGTTTTCTATTGAGGGAGAAAGCAGCATATGAAAAACTGAATCAATCATCATGATTGGTCACCCACATTTTAAAGGGTGTTTCCGTAACCTGACCCATCTGACAATTTTTTTCTGACACATGATTTCGGACCGCATGTGTCGCCTGCCGTCGCGGTTTGCAATGATAGGTCTCATTTGACTTAACCTTGGCATGTGACCTTTGACCTCATTAACAAATGAGGGATCCAATGTTGCACCTATGATTCAAGTTTGGTTCCAATTGAACTTCACTTTCAATTTAGGTCAATTTTACATTTTCAGCCTTTCCTACACGTTGACCTCACGGGTGACCTTTTGACCTTGGTAATGTGACCTTTGACATCACAAATGCGGGATCCCATGTTTGCAATCTAATGACTGAATTTGGTTACATCCAAAGTAATTCGGCTATTGGTAACAACAACTGTTTACCAGCCTTTTCACACAGACAAAGTGGACAAAGTGACCTTTGTTGTCTTCCCGCCTTAGGGCCGCAACACAAAAACACAGGTTTATTTCGGGCTTAAAGGTTTTCCCAATTCTTAGTGTGTCAGATGGTTCGGTTACTGAAAGTGCCCTATTTAAAAATGGCAGATTTACCAAATTACATGCTACCAGAACTTTGGTAATTCAGGTCCTCATGTCCTGGTTAAGTGTGGGGTTGACAGGCCAATAACTCTTTTCGAGTACAAACCTTGCTGCGCCAAGTCAGTCGAGTGGAATTGGCTTCGGTCAGGAATGAGTTTCAGGAAATGCATTGAGCCAGGTCAGAGAAAATACTGACCCTAGCGATTGTCATCATCGAACAAAGTCTGTACTATACTGAATGGCCCAAAATACAGGGAGTTTCCGTAACCTGAACCCATCTGACATACTTTCTGACAACTTATGATTTTGGAACCTTAGGTTTCACACACCACCAAATAAATTGCCATTGGTTTATGTACAAAAGGCCCTTAATAAAACGTAATTTCTCATTAACAAGCGACTCAGTTGCTCTAAATTATGTATTACCTTGGACTGCTAGACCCTCTGCATCCCATTCATCAAGAAGAATCCATAAGTTTGTCCCCAGGAGTTTACTTTCGGAACTACTGACGCATGCAGACAACGATGAGTCCCGATCCCCTCTGAACTGTGGCTTCTAGTCAAAATATCCTATGTGAATGGGTGTACAATTAGTACTGTAATTACTCAGTATTAAGCCTCACACCCCTTTTTTGTCTTGATATTTTGCTGATTTTTACCTTTAAAATTTGCTAAAACAAAAATAACGGCCAGGAAGTCCCCCAGTTTTTCTTTTTTCAATTTGAAAACTTAGACGTCACTTTTTTTTATTTACCTTTTTCCCAAACACTTTTCGGCCAGAGGGTGCCCATACTCATCAGATCTATTTAGGTGGTGTGAAATCTACATGGACTAAACCTGTGCTTTATTCCGTTATGGGTTTCCGAATTCATAAGTGTGTCAGAAAAAATTGTCAAATGGGTCAGGTTACGAAAACTCCCCAAAATATAACCACTGACCTCTGCACATGGATAGCAGACTGCAGCACTGTTGAATAGTCGCCGAATGAAAACCACAGGAAGTTGCATTTTGCCCTTCTTAATATGGCTGCACTTTATCGTCCAAGTTAAAGGAATTTTGTATAAAAATAAAACGTGTGTGGAATATGTGCACCAGTAGGTGTAAGCATTATTTCCAGCCATATCGAGAAGGGCAAAACCTGAGACGAATATAACGCAACTTCCTGTTGTTTCAATCGGCGACTCAGACCCGCTATCCATGTGTAGAGGTCAGTGAATACAATTCTTCCTGTATCCTCGACATGGGGTCATCACATGGAATATTTGCCAATCTCTCTACATGCTCATGCAGTTAGCTTTACATAACTCGGGGTTTCACATTCATTTTGCGGTGTTAGGCCCAAATGTTGAATGAACATTTTGCCAAATGACTGGTTAAATAAATAGTAAATCAAACCATTATCTCTTACACATGACATAATGCAATCGCTTTGAATGACACGGTACACTAAATGCATTAATTTAGTAGGGCGTAATAACCGATTTGTTGATTGGTATTGATTTCCTGTCAAACAAGATGAATAAAGTGCCCAGATTACAAAGCTGACGCTATGAGATAAGTCAACAATTTAAGGACCTGGACCACTTTATGGACCAGAATCTCACTTTAGCGGTACCTCAGGGAAGGATTATTTTCTGCTCATGTTTATCAACATAGAATACAAAGTTTCAAATCTTGTGGACCCTCTGTACGAACAGATTGAATACGATGGTCCACCCACAATTGTCCATCCTTCCTTGTCAAACATCCTTGTGAATAACACAAATCCGACAACTCAAATAAAACAAACAGGCAACACTTGGTTTTATGTTTCACTTTTTCCCACTAAGTGCTATTTTATTCTGCCCTAGAGCAGAAACAAAAAGAAAAAAAAAAAGAAAAAAAAATATTTGGTGCTTTAGAAAACCTAACAAACACTGGAACTGATGGCTTTAGAGCAAGATTACCCAATACGACATTGGATGGAATGTTTTCAACTCTGTACACTGTATGGTGTTGTGTGGATTTATACATTTGCAATTATCTTTTTAAATGGTTTCCTGTGTGACCAGCACAATTCCGACTGAAGCATTTGTTAAAATCATGGACTACACGATACTGTGCCTTTTAGAGAAAATGTCAATGTTGGACTTACAAGAACCACCAAACCGGTATCAATGAAATTTCAATCTTGGTAGTCGTATGTTGGAATAAGTAGAAGTATGTTTGCCATTATTGGTCCTAAACATTTAGTAGAACCAATACTGGATTTTTTTTCTACTTTCATTCCAACATATTAAACCATAATAGATGCCTATGAATATCCAAATGTTGAAATTTCATTGGCACACTATCGGCTGCCACCACAAATCCATCATTGACACACTTTTTAGGTTTGGATGTCATATGCAACACATGTACTTGTGCACGTATGTGGAATTGTTTTGTTCAATCAATCTATGAATGAAAGAATTCCATAATCCAAGTACAAGTAAATGTCTTGCACATGACATCTAAAGCTGCCTTTTTGAATTGCATGACAGTGCTGGGAACTGCTTCAGCTTTTTATTCTGTGACATCACAAAATCTGTTGGTACTTGAACAAGTCTACCTCAACAGCTCTTGAAGTAAATTTGATGGTCTTGCTCTAAAGCCATCAGTTAACAGTGGTACAGGGGTGTACATACCAAATTATAATCACCACGATGTGTTAAAAACTGGCCATATAAGTCTACAAAGAAAACAGTTTATCGTGATTTAAAAAATAAAGTTTAAAAAAAATGCAAACAAATTTTAAAATCCAAATTCTGCCTAAATTGGAAGCATAAAGGGATTCTTCTCAGGTATGTGCAAAATGGTGTTGTAGAAATGAAATTGTCGCTATTTTCTAAATCTAACTTTCCTTTCGAGGTTATTTGTTTGCCTCATCCTTTGTTTGACAGTCAAACACTTCTCAATGGAGAGAGCCGACTACAGTGAGTCGGATGTGTAGAGTATAAAAGTTCCAATTTTTTTTAGGGAGTATAAGAATTAATTGGAATAGCAACTCTTAGTGCCAACTCTTCGAAAATCTGGTTGAAAAAAAATGAAATATTTAAATTGTTACAAAAGACACCAAAACCGAAGGTATGAAATTTAAAGATCCTATTAAACATATCAAGATTTTTTCTGTCTAATTTAACAATCAAATATAAGAGATACAAAAATTGTCTGTAGAATGGAACATATGTGGAAAAGCTTATTAAATACCAATTCAAAATAGTAGAAACAAGTAGACAATGGTTGACAAGTAGTGGTGCATCTACATTGATATTAAAGCACTGAATTTCATTGATTACATTGATTCAACTATTTGTTAATTACCATATATAGCATTACCTTTTGCATAATTAATGAACCCAGCCTGGTTATGAAGTGACCAATGGCATCAGCTTTCATTACTTTTCAAACAAATACATAGTTTTTCAGCACTAAATTGACCAGAAATGTTCATTTCAAACCCTTGTGCATTCTACAAGTCTATTCAGGCCAACTTAGTACAGAAAACCTACAATATGCACCATTCCTAGAAAAATCACCCACCAAAACACTCTGGGACAAACAGACACACACACGTACATACAAACATGGAAGTCTGTGCACACAAATACGGCCCATACATGTATGGAAAGTCAAATTGGTTTTTACAGGTGTAATTATCCACTTGGGACATTAACATCCGTAAGATTCACTTCTATATACTATACAATAACATGCAATAAAGTTAATAACAATATACAAGACGTTATAATAATTATTTGTTTCTTCCATTTTCGGGCAATTTTGTTACCCTGAGACCAGCAAAGGCACGCCTATTTACTAATGCCAATAAATCACCTTTCATTCTTTTTTTTTTCAGTCTTATCTTTTATTTTTATAGGTAATGCAAAATTTACAGGGCAACTATTAATTTGTCTAGGGATTAAAAGTGGTATATAGAGTTTTACTTAATTCAATATCATTGTAAGCATCATGATTAGTCGTTGACATGTATTCTAGACAATTCAACATTAAGTTGATTTTGAATAATTGGCATTTTGAAACAATTTAAAGATTACCAAAATGTTGTATATAAAAAAGTCACTATGTCTTATAACTTGGACTTGGTTGTACATGGAATGAATATATGAAAATATGTCCAATATGGCATGCACTAATACATGATATGTTAAATGGTCATTCAAGCAGTTCTTGTGTATTGTTCTTGGGTAGTACTTTGTGTAGTTCAAGACATCTTGGGTGGTGCATGGATAATACACAATTAGCTCATGAGTATTTGGATAAATTTCAACTTATTTGTGTACTCCTTGGAATTCTTGCAGAAATGGAAAGGACAGCTTCAATTCACAAAAGTTTGGTAGCTTGTGACTGGAAATATTTAGCTAAATTTGTTGATGTGCATCGCTCACGAGAGGGTACCACTTCCACTTGACATTATAAGCAAGCTACAGGGAACAACAAATATATGTACATTTGGGATTTCTTGTACAAAATTCAAGTAATGAAATGATAATCGTAATTCGCATATTACACATTCTAATCAATTGGACCATACACACAAAATTTGTACATCCTGAAGACAGTTATAAAGCTGCACGCTATGTATGCTTGGAATCGTGTAAAGTAAAGAATATATAAACTTGCTGCATTGCGGACTGAGACATTGGTCCTTTGACTGACAGAGACAATTGTGGCTGCGTGTCACTACAAACATTCTCATCCCCAAGGACAAAGTCCATTGACCCACACACTGATTTTAAATTCAAAACTGACCCTATGTATTCCTTGTATTGTAAATCATACCCAGAAAGATTGTGTCAATTTCATAATACATTAGTGTGTACGATCATTGAACTGCAATGGAAATTATGATGAAACCTGGTCGTGTGAAGCAATATCAGAAATTTGTGCAATTTTCACACTAAAAAAAATCACTACAAACATCTGCAGAACAGAGTACATGACAATATGATAGCCCAGCAAAGATTGGTTTACAATGATAAATGCAAAGCAAAGATTTATACAGTTGTATGTTTGTTGTGATATTTACTGCATTTTTAGTAGGTTATTGCAACAAAATTTGTGTATTTTTTGCTTGGACTCTTGCACAGACTACCGTGTTCTCTGCTTCTCAAACATTAATTGAGGTAAGTGAGCACTCAATTCATAGACTGCACATTGTATTAACAATCAAATGATTGTGCCTTTGGTATAATACATATCCTTCACACCTACTTTATATCATGTGGTTTATTCTGTTAACAAATCGCATGATACAGAGTAGGAGCGAAAGGTAAAATGTAACTATGCTGTGCCTTCTATATCTGCCAACTCATCTGATTTGATTGAAATGAATAAGCAGCAACTTGAGCCATCTCGCAGTCTGTGCAAGAGTCTACTCAATGTGGCTTGTCTATTTCTACAACAGTCTACATAAATATTCCTTGTAAAAGACATCTACAGCTATAATCCTCATCACTGCCACGATTTATATAATTTCAAAACAATTTATCTTGTTATTATTAATAATTACCCCAGTCACCTCTTTGTCTTGAAAGTTGCAACAATTACTGATGCGCTTTTTACACTCATCCATTATGAACCAAAAAAAAAAAAAAAAAAAATGTGTACAGTTAAGATTTTATACAAAGTCTATAATGCACACGGAATAATGTTAAATCTGCAAAAAGGGAAAATGACTTGATACAATACAGTGGTAGATTTTTGGCACCACATGCCAAGTTATAACATCTCCTTCCACTTGGCATCATCTACTTTTCCCAGTATGCTATTATTCTCCCACAATGCCTTCCCAGTGCTACACACAGTAGTAGATCTAGAGAATGCATGCACTGCTAGAGGAATTTGAAATGCATGATGGGAGCTTTAGATTTCGCATTTACACCTGTGACAATCCATATCTGTGGCAATATGTTAGACAAAATACATATATATGATTTAAGCCGTTTACTAGAATTTCCAATATGGAACCGACTGGTTTGTTTACTTTTGCAATGGCTGATATACATGATTTTAAGATGTTGATTAGAATTTCCATATGGAACGGACTGGTTAATTGTTTACTTTTGCATTGAATTAACAACATTGCACCAAACATTTTCTAGATCTCCTATGGTTCTGGCCACATTCTAAGAATTGCATTGTGGGAAGGTTTGCCCAACATGCTAGTTGTTTAATCCATGTGTGAGCTGCTATCTGCGCTACCACTCTGCATGGACTTCTTCACTTGCTCGGCAGCGAGTTCGCTGGCTTGTTGCTCGGCTAATTCCTTGGCTGTAGTGAAACAAAGAAAAAGAGAGAAAAGTTGAGATTTTGCTCAAATTTGGATTGTGTTAAGTCTTTGGGATGGGAATTAACAACAGACAAGTGAAGTATAGATACAGTACCAGTTGGAATGAATTGTTTTAAAAGTTTTCCCCTTAGGTTTTTTAAAAACTGAATAGGCAGGGAATCAGTTTTTCTTTTAAAACTGTAAATGGTATGGCAATGACAATTACATGGAAATCTGATACATGATCACATGTCTCTTGTGCTGTGCTGTGCTTTTGCCAATCTGTTGCACTTTTTAAAGCTTCAACAGATTAAATGCCTTGTAATTTGACGTCTAGATGAAGGGCAAAAATGCTATAGTTTCACCATATCAGGCCGTAACCAGGATTTTTGGGGGGAGGGGTGAATTTTTTTCAAAAGAGGACCTTTTTCCCCAAATTTGCCCCTCCCCAAAAAGGGGGGGGGGCAAATTTGCCAAAAGTGGACCTTTTTGCCAAAATGTGAACCTTTTCTCTGACAAAATACCATAAAAACGTAATTTTTGGATCGCTCTGCTCGCAAAATCAAGTATTTTTGCCTTTTTGAGCAATTTTAGGGGCTTTTTTAAATTTGGGGGGGGGTGCCCCCACTGGTTATGGGCCTCTATTTCATTATAGATTATGTTTCATAATGATTGTCTTTGGATCTCAAACGTAAACAAGTTGACGCGTGTTGATGAAATACATATTGCAAGACCGCCCTTTAGCAGGTTGGTTGTATAACATTAACTTCATTGTTAAATAGGACCTTAGATGGTCTTATGACCAGTTTGTTCGCCTATCAAATTAATGCTGCCAATACAGTACATACTCCAGTACAAAAAAATCCCCCACTACTGTGCATTTGACTTGCTAAGAATGTACTTCAATGATGGCACATTTCTTCAAAGATGAATCCTCACAAAACACAGTACGACTCGTATCCTTAGAATTCCTTGGTCGATGCCAAACCAGAGAAGTAGGTCTTACAAGGATGAAATGGTCTGTGTAAGGAGAGAAAATGTGGGTAGTTTTCATTTACTCTTTAGTAAAATGTAACAAAAATAAATCAACATGTGTCAAATTGAATGTCATACATGCTTTTTTTCAAGGCCCGCTACATGCATCAATGGGGATTTTTGGCACATGAAGTATACGTTTAATTGGATAAATTTTATATAATTTTGAACATTTTGAACAATATCTTAAAGAAACCAAGTCCTCGTCCTCCTCATTGTGTCATAACTATAACCCTAGCACGCGAGGTTAAAAATCAACAAGGTAACTTGCTATCAGAACATAATGAGGTTACTAACACTTTTAATTTTAGAAATGCATAATTATAATCTATATATATATTAGTTTTAAAGTAACCTAAAAAACTTACATCATTTTCAAAATCATTATAACCAACCGGCTAGAGTCAATCTACAGCCACAGTTTAGGTGGTGGTGTTCTTAATGAATGTGATGCATGGCTGCATTCCAGAATTATTAGAAATCTAAGATGAGATATTTATTTGTAAATATGTCTACAAACCCGGTATATTTTTTTGGTACCTGGTATATGAAATGATTGGAATGACAAAGTCAATGTTAAAAAAAAGCTATAAGGTACTGGAATTATACTGATCAGTGAATGTTTAAGCATTAAATTGTACTATTGTATGAGTTTATACTTCCTGTTAGTCTACATAATGACCTGCTTGCTAAAGTATCATGCACAAATTCATGACAAAATTAGGTCAAACATCAAAATCTGCAGCCAATTGTTAATGAATATTAAACTACATAAAATTGAGGTGTTTATTGTGTATGTATTTTTAAGTAATTGCTTGTAGGAAATGAAAAAAGATCAACTGTCAAGTGAAAATTCTGTATCAAAATATTATAAAACTAAGGCAAAAATAAACAACTAAAGATATAAACAGGAAAGTATAAAGTAAAGTGCTACAAGAAATACAGAGAAAAACTCTGACTTCCCTGTAATACAAGTGCTTGGCTATGCATTGTAACTTCTTTAACATCACAAGAAATTTAATTTTGACTTTTGTAATGTCGGTATGGTGTTTTTATTAAATTACCTATTGGGGTTTTTCAAATAAAATCTCAAAAGTTACACAAGAGATCACAACAAAGTTTGGAAAGAACCCAGTACCTGAAAATCAAAGGTCTATACATTAATTCAGTTCAAAGGGATAGTTAAACTGCCACCTTAAACAGACATTTGGTTAGAATCACATGCAAATGTTTGTATTAGGTTCTTTATAAATTTTGCACTTTTTTGGGGCAAAAAATTGCTATAAATTCCTGTCAGGCCAAGCCACTTGACCCTATTTTAATTACCAAGAAAAAAATGATCTTACTTCAATTTAGCAAATGACTCTGGTTATTTTAAACTTATTCCGAGTTAATTACTTGTACGATTCACATATTTAATCCAGTACAATTTGTTGGCTAATTATGTATAGGCATCACAACTGAAATGATATCTGTGCTTCACAATGGTATTTATTTTTTCACTACTCCCACAAAGTGTGCAAATAGCGACAGTCCGAAGCACAACTTCAACCTACATATTCATGCAACCCGCACAAATAGGAACAATGAATTTCCATATCAAGTACCCCATGATGAATACACTGGTTGTGTACATGTGGAAGTGGTCCAGGTCAGGGTTGACAGTATTAATCACCTCAAAGTACTTGGCTACAGAATAACAATTCCCCTTTACAACACAAAGATTTCATAGGTCAAAGGTGAATTAAACACAAGAAGAAAGACCTTTAGTGTTATGTAGACTCAAAACATGTTACTCAGTGGCTTTTGAGATTGGCTTCCCAAATGCCAGGTAACCATAGTCCAAATTTGCTGAATTTTTTTATAAGGTCCAAAATATAGAGAGATTTTGACAAGAAATTCCACTTTTAGGTGATGAGATGCTCCAAAAGTCCAACAAAAAGGACCATTTTTTTAGGGGCTTAGGTCCACTTCTAGCAAAAAAGGTCCACTTTTTTGAAGTTACGCACCCTCCAAAATCAATCCTGTGTATGGCCCTGTTCATTTGGGAAGCCTTCTCAAGTGCCAATGACCTATAATATGCTTGTTTGGATTTATTTGAATACATTTTTTTCATGCTGATTTTAATATGGACTTGAAAATACATAATTTTAAATTTTTAAAATAAAAAATGAACAAATTTGATATATGAGTAATACATATATGAAGATTCGCCTATATAGGGCCAAAGAGCTATAAGAAGATTGCTGGGACCGAGACTGACCTAAGAAAACCTTGAAGTTTAAATATGGTAACCATCGCAATTTGGTCTGGATACGACATTACAATTTATTCACATGACTGGTCGTAAAAGACAGACAGATTGTTGATATCCAGCTTTTCAATAAAATAATAAAATACCATGACCCAAGAAACCCTTGAGGCAACCATTGCAATTTGGTCTGGATTACGACCTTACATTTCATTCACATGACTGGTCCGTAAAGACGATTGGATTGGTATCCACTTTTTCATAAAATAAAAATAAATCCTATGATGCATTGCCTGTTATATTGCACGTGAATAACTATTTTTATTTATGGGGCAACAAAATTCTATTGTATAAACCAGAGCAAAAATGTTAATTTTTACATCAACGTCTTGACCTCTCACTAAAGTGTTAAGTCATGTAATTCAATATCAAACTGTTAGAACCTGAAATCAGAATTCAAATCGTTAAAAAATAAACTATGAAATTTAAAGACTACTGTGTAGCCAAAATCTGTCCAAATCAAATAATAATTCTGCAGCTGTAATGCAATGAAACAACGGAATCATGATCAGATTAATGAAATTCACTGCTTTAGAAACAGAAAGTTCCACTCCCAAAATCAGAGCAATGAGCATGCACTGAATGCAGGGTTGACCTGAGGGTGACGGTTATTGTACCATACCTTGACCAATATTTTTCAGCACTGTAAGGTTGGGAAAACAATGATCAAAAACCCATGCCAAATTATAGGATGTAAAGATAAAAAAATAAATGAGAGAAGTTAGCACATAACTATCTTTCATCTATCTACAGCACACAAGCATCATCATCGTTCCCGTCTATTTCAGTTAGTTGTATTGTGTTAACCCTTTCATGTCCAAATTACACCTCATCCCAAATCCTGAATGCAACTATCCATGAACATTAAAGGTGCTTTCATGATCATAGCAAATTTATTTTATTGTTTATAATTCCAATTACCTCAATAAAAGGTATTTCCAAAATCCGGTTGAGTCTGTGATGGGGTTTTGATGTTATGAACACTTATTGTATATGTGCTTCGCATAGGCCACGTGTTGTAATTACTCTGTTTTACGGACAGAAATACAAATTGCAAAGTTCTCTTCTACAGTAGATTGAATTTGGAAGTAAGATTGGACACACAAACTTACTTGGCCCAACAGTTCAGATGATCCAAAAATCTCAATTTCCTTTGAGGTAATCGGGGCAACGAGGCTGTGGAATCACTTGTATGTTCTTAAGTGTTGGAAAAACTCTTAGTAGTTCTGTCCAAAACCTATTCATGATTCCAAAATTAACCCGCACCAAATTTCCTCAACAAAAGATAGATAAAGAGATATGTTGTAACTTTGGGATAATCTAATTGAAGTCCTGTCAGTAGGGAGACCTATTGTGTATGCAAGGAAAATTTTGAGGTACAGGCCATTTACCAAAAAGGTCCTAAACTGGGGGTTTTTGTTCGTATTTTACTACCAAGATAACCAGACTCATGACTATGCACTGTACGATTTCAGAGCCTTCACCCATATGCAATTTTTACCATCTAAATCCACTGATTATTAAAGGCAGTTGAAAGGTTTTTACCAAAGTGAGAAATATGAAGCCATCCACAGTTGAAATATTACACTCTAGCACAGCCTGTGCGAATGTCAACAGTTGGCTAAAATCCATGAACAAACTACTTAATTTGCTGTTGCTTTTCGCTGACGTTCTTACTCTGCCCTTTTCGCCTTAATCTCTTTAAAATGAGCTCACTCAGAATTTAGAACCTTTATCTCAACTTGGTCATTTGTGCAATAATCCTCTTATTACAAAAGTGTGATTTTTCTGTTATCAGGGACGTAGATTTGACCATTAACTTGGGTTACAAGCTATTGTAGGTGGGTCACTCACGGACAATTCAAGCTATACGAGCCTCGGTTCTATCCTTTTATTACACTTAATGAATATTCATGAACTAATGTCAATTCTTGGCCAAGTCTATTACAAACTTGTTATTATTTCCCTAGCTTCCTAGGAAAAAGTTGGACTACAAACCTCATTCTCGAGTCACAGCTCAGGTTGTAATAAAACAAATATAACATGGTTTAATCCTAAATAGGCAGACTAGTTCCCCTTGGTACTGGCTAGGGTCTATCACCCCCCCACCCTTCGGGGGTCCAGGGAGAAAAAAGCTGTTAGATACACCGATAA
The DNA here is from genome assembly GCA_023653785.1 of Ophioderma brevispina. Taxonomy (NCBI): domain Eukaryota; kingdom Metazoa; phylum Echinodermata; class Ophiuroidea; order Amphilepidida; family Ophiodermatidae; genus Ophioderma; species Ophioderma brevispina. Next base: position 40,362 of record JAMKCH010054582.1, on the reverse strand, counting down.
GCTGTCATAACATACCATTCAATGGCATGGTCTCTTGTGATGGATACAAAAGGGTTTCACATTTTCCCCCAATGCTGACAGCAGGATTTACAGATACAGAATCCACTTCACAATGCATTAAAACAAACTACTCTATGCTTTTTGTTCCCCACTATTACAAAAGATTTACAGTATGTTCATGCATCTTGACCAGCTCGACTCAATTTTATTGACTATAATCTGCAATAACAATGTAAATTTCTAAATAATTTCTTATCAAGATAAAATGGCTGCGGCAAGATGTAACATGCTGTAACTCTGAATTTATGAAGGCAAGATGCGATTATTTGAGACCAATTTCATGCCATAAATGTTTTACCGAAAGCAGATGCTGTAATAACAACAAAGGCAAAAATGAAATTGGTGTTATTTTAGCCATATGTCTAATAATATTCACACAAACACATTACAATGCAGGCCTGGCAGAATGGTTAGTAGGTTTGGTAAAGAGTCATAAAAAAATATTGTCCTACTGTATTGTGTCAACTGGGTATATCACTTGCAATCATTTCTTAGGAAGCACGCACATGCATGCACCCATACGCACGCACACACACAGCTTATTTTTCTGTCGACATATCGCTAAAAAAATTTCCCGACGGCGACATAATGTCGACATAACTTTAAGTTAAATTCGACCGGGCCGGCGAATGCATCAAACCCCAAAATGTCAAATGCACATGACCATAGTACCATGTGCTGCACCCATGTCCATGAAGCTGACATCACACGCCAAAATCTTGCCCTAGAATATTCAATATAGCCTTCCCAATCTATGGAGTATAACAATTAAACTGGAGATTTATGTAACAGAAAGTACCTTCACTTGAAAATTTATCCATAATTCTAGATAACTACCGTATATGTTGACTATTCTGATAGTATTTTGAGTTATATTCCTCCCCAATTGCTGTCGAAATTATTGGCGCGGCGCACCGCCATTTTAGAGAATCCTACTTCCGGGTTTGTTTCGCATTGAAACAAAATGTTTTCCAAAATATAGGCAACTAACCGAAATTACGTAATGCACAGGTAAAATAAATTATAGTAGTGTAATTTTAAAAAATTGGATGTACCTTCTCGACCGTGGTATCTCTCACCCTTTATCCAATCACATGGTGAATTACGATGATGTCATTTGGGGAAATACCCGATAACAACATGCGCACGCAGCTATCATGTATGCATTGGTACATGGTCATGTCAATGTCAACTCAAGTGTGTTGAGGACAGGGATCCGCGGCGAAGTTGAAACACGGTCTTTTGCACGGCTGTGGTGCATTTATTTATGTAATAAATACTTGTTTTCGTACTCTGGTACTGAAACATGGAATCATAATTAAAATAGTAATCAAAATGGGTAAGAAAAGTAGATTGATAGGTTGAAAATTACATTTTTTGAGGTGATACTTCGTTATTTTGCCCCGGTTTTGTGTGTCGCCTGTGTCGATTCGGGAGAAAATATGGCGACATGTCGCAATATGACTTACCGCGACACGACTGTCGACATAAGGTGTGTCGACGACGGCCCTAACACACACACTTTCTCACTCATGGGATATTCAATGATTATCTCTTGCACATGTGGTGGGAATGCGCATGTAAAGCCATATATGATAAAAGACATCCAAGAAATAATGATGGCAACAAGCTGCAAATGGTGGTGTACATAAGTGTTGGGATCACGGTTAGGCTGTAAGGTTGTGTCAGGGTTAGAGTATGATAAAGAACAAACTTTCCCGTTTTCGATATTGCCGATTCCATTTTCTTCCGTTTTCTAATTAAAAGCCTTAATTTATGCAATTCTAGGGAAATATTTGAATTTTCTTAAACTAAAACAATGTATTTAATCTACAAACCCCAAAAATAAGCACACAAGAATATTACCGAATTTTGGCATTAGATTGCAGGGAGATTTGTGTGAAATCGGCAATAATGAAGCTTACTGTGCTAATTTTGGTCTATGGAACTTCAGGCGATTTGAATGCATTTTGAGACTAAAATTAGTGGTAGGATGAATTGGAACCATTATTTTGTGTCAAAAATCAGAGATAACTGGAAAAATATCCCATTTTTTTTTTTTAGGACATTCCGATTTTTCCAAATCCGTGTGCTAAACTCGCAATTCCGTGAAACTTCTGTTTTCTGTAAAACGGAAAACTTTGGTCTTTAATGTAAGGGCAAGGCTTTGATTTGGATTGGGATTACAAGAAAGTTAGGGGCTGCAATCATATATATTAGCAGAGTTTTAACAGGCATGAATGTGGACATACCTAGAAGGCGTACAATACACTGAAATGCTTTCGTGCATGAAACTTACGCAAAGGGAAGCATGTTTAGATTAGCGCAAGTTTCATGCACACATTTTTTTGACAAGCAAGCGATGTGTTGTCTAAATTTGTGGACATTTCATGCTGCACTAATGGCTGCCACTAGCCACTCGTGAAAAGAATCATGCCACAAAAATATTACGCTTTAGAGTGTTCACCTTGCTTGCTGTTTTCACAGTGACTCTTTGGCATTTGCATTTAGACTACACTACAAACATCTTTCACTGATGTCATAAAGAAAACACTACAACAGCATGATGTGCCAATTCAACCATTCTCATCTCCAGGACTCATGGTTCTATGACCTGCATGCACTCTTGTGTGATATGATTGCACTCTCTGACTGTCCGGGTACCAAACATGACTACTTTAGTTTCATGTCATGTTGGGTACATTTTGGGGTAATGTTTACCAAAATTACATGGACTTTCTTGATGGTAGTGTGGTTGTTGGTGTTTTGTCCTGCAACAAATCTGTAATATCACAGATTTTTTCATTTAATGATGCCCTTGTGAGCTCACCTTCATTCAAAGCTTGGCCAGCCATATCTCCAACTTGACCAAGACCTTCATCAATTTTCTTCTGGTGTTTAAGGACAAATGGCCGGACAAAGCGAGTGTATAAGAACTGTGAGCCGTTGGATGCAATAGGAGCCATGCACCAGCCAAGGAACAGCATCTATAAACACAAAGAAAAAAGTCATAGCAGAGTAACATTAGTATACAAAAGTGATCAATTGAATTTTTATCTTCAAATAATCTAAATGACTTGGGGGTTGAAGTCTCAAGCCCATAAAAAGAGGGGAAGAGAAGCAAACTTTAAGGAAAAAACACATTTTTAGTTATGTCAATATCAGAATTGTATTTTTTTTTGGGGGGGGGTTGGCACTTAGAAATGGGGCCTTGGGCAAAAATGTTTATGAAAACCTGCATTACATGAACAATTTCAGCAGTTCTAACAGTAATACCAGTTAAATAGAATAGATTTGAGACTTCAATATGCCTGTCCTAGTATTAAAGAAAATGCACACAGTATTGACAATGGGTACATTTTCCAAAGATGGTGTATTTCTTTAATGTTGCACTGTATTTCTTCATAGTTTTGATTCCATGCTAAAACAGACCTGTGATATACAAATTTTCCATCATATCTACTTTAATATAATTTTAGTTAATCAATGCTTGACACAGCTGTGGGTGTGTGAGCACATTGGCAAAAAAACAACAAATGCAAATTGAAATCAAATAAGCCAATTCCTAGTATTGCTCTCAGAGATTAATATACACAACAAATAGCAACTACCAGGCACCCGAAGCTGGGTAAGTAATTACAAGGGCTACTAACGGTAAGACTAAAAGCAACAGTGCTGACTCCATTTGTCGGTCGCCGTGACAACGAACATGATGAGAATTAAACAGAAGTAGGAATGTGCGTGCGCTGTGTCGTATTCACACCATTGTAGTGTGGTATTAAGCTGGGATGCGTCATTCAAGAATGTTTTTGCCAACAGAGAGAGCCTGTATCCTTCTTGTGATGGTAGGCGACAGCAGGATAACAAGTCATTCTCAATTGAAGGCAAATGTGCCATCAGGGGTACAAAATGGGACGAACTCTCTGCAAATTTTCTGTAAGACTATCTCATTCTAAAAATATAGGGAGAGCCCTGGACAGAAGAATAATACCTCATCCTCTAAAGTTAAAAAATGTTTCCAGTAGGTAAAAAAATATGCTGACTGCATTTTATTTATTTTGTTTTTAATATAATTAACCTTCAAAATATGACCAAAATACAATTGCTGGTGTCAAAACAGCTGCTAGTACATTGTCTAAAACCATATGGAACATCAGAGGTTGATTTTAAATCATTTCAGTTACAAAATTTTATTATTGCAATTTTTGTATTTCTTGGACATTTTTCATAAGATTTGTTGAATTCTGAAAAAAAAAACCACACCAAAACACACACATTAAACTGGTAAATCCTCCCGGTGGGGGTGTAAACATGGTTGATATTTAAGTAAGATTTCTCACATGAAAATACTTCAGTATTCCTTTTCTCTTACCTAAACCTAATTAACCATGACTTCATTTAACCCCCCACCATATGACCTATGACCTGATGTCTAAATTCATCTCATGTCCTGGTACCCAATGATTACTATTAGTAGCCGATGGTTGATACTGAAGTGTTTTTCACATGAAAACACTTTACATTTTACCTATACTAGAAGCAAAATTGAAAATGACCTTATTTGACCCCGAGATGACTGTTAACCCCAAACTGATTTTTAAAGAATTTTTCAGATAATTCATATACAGATGCAAGCTTGGCCTTGACTAAGTGTACGAAACAAGTACATCACGCCAGTATAGCATGCATGCTTTAAAGAAATTACATTTGATGCTTCCGTAAACAAAACCCACATTAGTCTGAGCTGACTGACTTAACATCTAACAAGAAACCCTGGAGGCACACTACTAAATAGAAAATTGGATGAATTATTAAAACAAAGTACGTAACAAACAGGATCTGTAATCCTTTGGGTCCTGCAGGCGAATATAGTCCCTAAGCGATCAAAATTGGCTTTTTTTGAAAATGTCAAAATTATGCATTTTCATGTGGATATTTGCAATCAGCATAAAAATGCACTCAAACAAGCCTAGTCTATAGTATTTTTAGATGACTTTTCAAATGACCATTTGCAAAGCCATTTCAGAAACCACCGACTTATGCATTAGAACAGATTTGCAAATAAGTAATGTGAAATGATATCAATTTGAAGTGCCACTATCCAATGCCAGCGTAGCAAGTAAAGTATGTCCAGAGGGCTGCGTTAGGCTCTCACGCACACATGGAAACCCCGCGAATGTGCCTCAAGTGGTGTGCGCGATTGCTATGTTCTTAATGCCCTGCATTAGAACCTATCTAAGATATATGGACATGCTCCTTTTTTGTTTGCTTTGCGGAACAACATCAGTGTTGTTAGTGACATTTAAGATAAGCTTTGGAATAACTAAACGTCTGACCCAAATCCCCAGACTAGGCTTTGTTTGCACTTTCAATCCATTTTCCATTCTAATTTCAAAGTCATAGAATTATCCCTTTTAAAATTTTTAAATAATTTTTTGTGAAAAAATCACTTTGTCAAATCTACTCAAAGATGAAAAATTCCACACACAGGCTTGCATGTGAGCTCAATTTAGCTTTACACTCATTAGTCAGTCTATGATGCCCTATTTGACATTTTCTTGCAAAACTAAACGGCAAGGATCACTCTCTACATTATGCTTTCCTGACTTCTCACACTGCCATGCAAAAATACTAAATTCATAACAATAGTTTTCCGATTACATACAAGGTAATAATAAATAATGGATTGAAGTGTGCTGGGCGCCGTTCATATTGCAAATCGACTGTGCACCCTGACATTCTGATGTATACTGTAATGAGTGAATTGGCTTTTCATCAACTGGGTACGGCTGTGCCTGGGCTAATATATACAACTAAACCTTGTGTCAGTGTCAGTTGAACAATGACCCCATTCTCTTTCCTAATATTCTACACATTTTGTCATAACAGAAACTCCGTTGTTTTGCCAAAAATACACTACAGCTACTATAGTTTTTTTTACCCTAGGGTTGCATTTGACATTGTTTTCCCTAGCCTTATCCAAGCGTGTTTTTATCAAAATCATGTTTTCATCATTTTCTGGTGGAATTTTAGTTAGGCGCAAGCATTTCTGTGCTATTAAGGTCAATGGTTCATCAGCTTGAGTGCTGCCACTCAAGACTAAAAAGGAATGGTGATAATCTCATTATTATCAATCCTACTAAGTCTGCTTTAGTGCAGTGTTTAAATGGCAAAACGGCCTCAGGGATTATGGTGATCTCTTAACTAAGTCCCTGCAATATTGCCAATGTTGACGTTTAGGGCCCAAGTGGGTTATTTTTTTTAATCTTGTTATGCCAACCTATCCTCTGGGCCATAATTTCTTTTCTGGACTAAAACGCGTGCGCGCACGCGTTGCTTGTTGTGTTATGTGCGTCTACGTGCAACACATGGTGCGCCTTTTGGTGGGGGAAAAGGCGTACGTTCTAAGTAGATTCTCCGTTATTAGCGGAGTAGCTTGTCTCTCTATCCACGATCCATCGTCTCGCACGCTCTTCAGCAAAACGCTGACCTTTCTCGAGCTAGACGCGACCCCTGTATCCACAGCGCTATGGCGTGATCCCCGTCCCTGAAATCAGCGAGCCATGGATTGAAGTGGCGTATTCTTTTCTAAAGGGTTTTGTTTGCCTAATTAAATCGATTGTGGCTTCACTCGTACCATGGATACATCTGGGGTGTGTGTGGGTGGTGTTTGTTTACTTACTGTTACAGTGTGAAATTTTGTTCTAGTAAAGTTTTATTTCTTTTTGCTTCCACTAGGCCTATACGCAATTGTGATCGCTGTGGGGAGCGCTTATTTTTAATTCTTCCTTTGCATTTTATTAATCTACAAATTTGCTTGAGTTTAAAAATTTTAATTTACATCAAGTACTCATTAAAAAAGTTCCAGTGTTTTGCACTTTAAATTTGACAAAATCTTACGTAAATTACAAAACATAAGAAAGATTATAGATATAACATATTGCCATAGGCCTAATAATACTAGTTATTTTTGGGACTGCTGAACTTTCAGCATTCATTATGTTTAATACTTTGCGTTGCTTGTTAAGTTTGAACTCATGGACATAATATATTAACGTCTCTGGTTTGATTAATTTAAAGGATTCAAATTCAAAAAGCCTACGGTTTAATAATACTTTATTATTAACGCCCGCAATGAAAACTTTGATTCTGGAAACGTCGCAAGAACACAACCATAAAACCACGTTCGTGTTTTTTTACTTTTGTGTTGATACGCGATCAGAAAAACGTTAAAAACCGTTTCATAAACAAACAAAAACGAAGAAAATAAAAACAATAAAAAAAATAAAAAAAATAAAAAACTTAAATAATAATATTAAAAATATGGAACTTTTTCTTGTTATTTAGTTAATTTTTGTAATTACTTTGTTTTACTTTCTTGATTTGCCTGGTTTCCCTGGTTCTGAAAAAGGGGAGGGCGAAAGGGCATCGAAAAAAAAGAGAAGTACGAGGTACATGAATGCATATCGGATATGGCGCTGTTAGATTGGTACGCATGATAGTCAGGTCGTAAGATATGTCATTTCAAAAAACCTTATTATATTGCCATTTTGTAGACAAAGTCTTTGTTTTCTGAATTTATAACACCCATACGTTGACTTATCAACATTTTTTTCGAAATTCGAATGTTAGTTTCGTACGCTCTTCTTGGATATGTTCTCATTCTCTATCTCTCTCTACTTCTCTTATCCTCTCTCCCACTATTTTTATGAGTTATTTTTGTTGGAGTCTCTTGTTTTGGGGTCGTTTTGTCCGTCTCTTTCTCTCGCGCGCGCACGGTGTGTATAGGCCTACGTGGGTATGTTCGGGCATGATGTGTTAGTTGTCACGTTTCGATACTGTTTTTAATTCGCTCTCTTTATTAAAACGAAAAAACGAAATTCACATTTGTCCGAAATTTCTGAAGTTAGTTTAAGTTCGCTCTCTCTTTTCTCCTCACTCTCACACTCTCTATTCACGTATTTTAGTTTTTGTTTGATTCGTCATTTTTGATTTTTGCAGGTCTTGGTTGTCTCTCTTCTTCTGCGCTGTGTGTGGCAGGTATGTGTGTGTGTGGGGGTGTGTGGGTGTATTTGTTACACACCGTTTAAATGCTTGTTTTTTATTATCTCTTTTCTCCTTTCTATTATTTATTTGGGGTTTTGTAATATATAAAAGTGATAAATGCAAGACAAATATTTTAAAGTTTTTAAGTTTTAAGGTCCTATAAACAAAGAACAATAATTTTGGCAAAATAACTTTTGCTTAACAAAACAAGCCATTGGTTCTCAATGGATTTTTTAAGAACTGTAAAGATCTTACAAAAATCCTTACGGTTAAAGAGGTCTTCCAAGTGCACCTAAAGGATTCGTGCGCAGAGTTAAGAATTTTAGCCGTAGCGCACGTTTCAAATGTTTTCGTTTTCTACATTTTGACATAATTTTAAGGCCTCTGGCTGTCATCCTATTTTGTTGAATGGCGGTCGATGACTATACAAATATCCGAATATGGGCCTTGCTTATATTTTTTGACAAATTGCGAATTCGAACTTTATTGGCAAAGGTTGACGCGCACGTACATTGTAGAACATTAACCGAAGGATCTATGACGGCGAAGCGTGTTTTCTACTTATGTCAATAAACCTTAGAAAACATTTCGATAGGTGTTCTATATAAACAATAACTGCAAATTGGAGAAGTTTGTATTGTAATAAAAACAGTGTCATTTCAATTTTTTTGGATAATTTTTGTATTAGCCACAAAATAACTACGATGTATTTACTAATGTCACTTAAATGGAAGTTGTGTTTGTGTGTGTTTGCGCGCGTGTGTGTATATCTACAAGCAGAGTACATCTTTACGCTTGTTTAAAATGTTGGCTGTTTGTACGGTGAATATGTTATGTACGTGCTGCGTTTGCGTGATCTGAGGATGTGCATGGGGGTGTGGGTGAGTGCGGTGGGGTGTTGGTGGATGGATGGATTAGTGGATGCATGGATGCATATTGTGTCCATCAAAATTTTAATTAAAAAACAAATTTTACTTTAAGATCTATGAGTTTGATGTAATTCGTGCATACAATTATTGGAGAGATATGAAAAAGTAACATTCATGTTATATGATTTATGGTTTTCAAAAGTTAGTGGTTAATAAAATGATACGTCATCGTGTCTTAATGTCAGAGCTTGTCAAATGTGTAAAGTTGTTTTGTTATTATTATTTCCACTAATTTAGAAATAAGGCTTAGACAAACCGGGTTTTATTAATCTGTTTTTCAAACAAACCTCGGTAATTTGACCGCTGTTTTTCGCTGATTATTAACAGAAAATCAGTTTTAATAGAAACTAAAAACTTTCAATCAATTTAATGTGATGAAACAAGTAAGATAAATGCTCATTTATATTCAAGGGATTTTGTTTGGAGAAAACAGTGTAACAAAAGTTTGTTTAGAATGTGTTTCTTTCATGAAGAAAAAAAAAAAATATAGAATCAACACTAGAAGGAATCTTTATTGCGGCATTGTTGTCCTTTACTAAAAACCGAAAACAGCATCAACATCAAACATTTATTCGTTATAAAAAAAGCAAAAAACAAGCCAAAAGTCAGGAGTGTCCTTCTGTCTCCTGTAAAATGTGAAAAATGAAAAAACATTCAAAAACAAACAAACAAACTAAACGTACAACATCGCAATGTTATTTTCGTTTGATGTGGTTGAAATAATCGGTAGTACTCGGCGGAAAAAGGAAACACCCGTTGGCCATTATTCATTTTGATTTGGTACAAAAGGTAATTAAAAAAGCACACATAATGTTTTCGACAGTCGCATATTCCCGGGTCGGCATATGAAAAGACGGTATGTAAAAAAAAACTGTGGAAAGATTAGTATTCTGCCACAGTCTACGAATTCGGCAACGTTTGTGAAAGGATAAACCGCAGTTAAAGGTGCCGAATTTTAAGTGGTGGCAGAATAGTAAACATCCCAAATTGGTGTACCATTATCTATTAATAATATTTACCATGGATCAGTATGGTTATTCTATTCATTCAAATTGGTAAAAAAGAAAAGGGAAAAAGGAAAAGATAATCCCGGAAACAAAATTCTGGCGACTATTTTTTGGGTTACTTATGTGCGTACTCTTTCGAATTAGGGACATTAATCTAGATAGACTATACAAGCGGCTCAAAGTAAAATTTTCAAAAAAAAAAAAAAATATTTTCGTCGGGACAGATTCCATGTGCGAAAAAAATTCAACAAATCTGATTATTTTAAAATAAACTTCCCAAGAAGTAAATTACTCATCCATTTACCGAGCAAAATTTTCTTTTGTTACTGAGAGGTGTGTGGGTGAGCAATCAATGAACGTGACAACAAAAGAACAATATCGTTGTAAATACATTGCAGAGTGAGTCGTTGACCAATACGCTGACCCATCATCGGTATATTGGATTGGTACTGTCTCATATCGCTGACCTGCACTTCACGAGTCGCTCTAATAACACCGTCGTAGAGTCGCTGTCGCTGGGTCCAGCGGCCTAATAACGGAGGAATCCTCCTAAACTGTCCATGAGCCAGCTCCGTATAGGGAAATGCACTAATATATAGTAACATTTCTATAAGATGCATGAAAATCAATCTTTACTGCTGCTCAGCATCTACAGGTATGTAGATATTATGCTATCAATTCTGATTTTGGGTTGCTGAGGGTTGGGTGGCTGGCAGGTATAGTAGGGTACACAAAGCAAAATTTCTAAGAAGCCAAAAAAGGTACAAAAAAAGTTGACACCGCTTGTCTCCAAGCTGACACAGATTCTGCGTGGAAAATGACTGCCAAAAAAACACTTCTGTGCATGAAGTCTTCAAAACTGATTTTAATGCATAATAGGGTGTTCAGCCGGTGTGCCTACTTCGAAAAAAGTAGCGTTACCAACGAAAAATTCATGGTAATCCTCATTAACGCCTCTTAACAACGACGCACGTCTACATGGAACTTAACAACGAAAACCTTCCAAAGTTACCAGCGAGCGACCTTCATCCTCATTGGTAAATCGCGGAAGTAGCGTGCCGCTCGCGCTGACCTAACGGTTAATTGCTTGAAACCCCGGGAAAACACAACCCATTTTAAAAAATGCCAAAATGGAACCTTCAAGCAGGAGTGTGTTTTAAAAGCTATATTTTGGCTTATTTTTTTCGTTATTACTCATCGACACGGGATTTGCAGTAACGCTGGTTTTATGCCGATGAATTCCCCCAACACCAATCACCGAGAAGCGATCCAGCCCCAAACATGACATCATCAAAACAAAGGTCATGCATCATCACGAAGTGGTTCCTCGGTACAGTAGCGGGAGTTACGTGCATGGCCGGTTTATAAACGGCACATTTTTGATTCGCAGTTTGCTTGTGATTATTCATCATTGCTCACATTAATACATCATATAAAGTTTTCTAATCTCGCACACTAGCATTAATATGTACTTATTTATATGATACCGATCGAATTATTTTTCTTTCTCTCTGCAATAAAATTAATGTTGGGATTCTTTTTCAACAACTACGCTGCTTGGTGCATAACCAACATGGGACACGAGGCTGCCTTTCAACGGTCACGTATCGCGAAAAGGAATCCCTATTTCAACTTAAGTTTATCTGCACGGTGGGTTCCTTCCAGATCTCTCTCTCTCGGACTCAGTTTGGGTTCCGTGTTCGCTTGTTTTTCGGGGCTGTACTACTAGATGCGAATGCCATCATCAAAATAAAAGCTAATAAATTGGAACAACCGTAAACTGTACTACAGACACGCACAAGACCGCTGTCAAGTTGATGAACACGCGAACTAAAATAGCGTTCGTTTATTATTGGTATCAACGCTACGGAATAAGTTGGCCCGGATGTTGTACGGATCATGATGAGGTCACACCCTTTAAAATCGACGTCGTGAGTAGGCACTTGCACACGGCAATACCAAACGACGATCGCTCGCAGAGCTCGATACTTTAAGGATTTCTAAAAGTAAAAGCGTCGTTGTTAAATCGTTGTAGCTTAAACAATGATGTTGTTCAGATGTCACTACTCACAAGCTTCCAGACTGTGCTCCCAACGAATTACACAACGCTTAACAACGATCGTCTTTTCTGAACATGGCCTAAGTCATTAGAAAGGCAATTTTAATCAAACAGCTGTATTTGAAATTAAACAGTAGGTTAAAAACAGTGTAGTGCTCGGTAAGAAGTATGATGAGCTCCAAGGCTCATTGTATTCAAGTGCCACTAAATTTAATCAAAGTATGATGGAGACACATGGACCAATTATGCAACAGGGTTAAAAATTGGATAAAAATGACCCAATGACAACAATGGACCAGGCCACCTTTATGAGCCCACCATGTTGAGGGACATGTGGGCCCTCTACCCAAGGATCATTCCTGTCCCAGTCCTATTGAAAGGGGACAAAACCACAACAGTGTGGTCCTGAACCACTATCGGGTCAATTCCCACTATCGGGTCAATTCCCGCTATTTTGAGCTATCATGTCCTCCTCCTGCATGTGTGTACTCCTTCTGGCAACCCTGAATGGAGCGTCGTATGGCTTGTTCACACAGCCATGTGCTTTGCTGACTGCTCAATTCATAAACAACATATAACTCGCCACACTGGAGAATTGGGGGGGGCTCAGAGTTTCTGATCCAAAGTGAAGCCTGCTATATTTAGCAACACACAAAACTACCAAAAAATGTACATACCTGTCTGCCCTATGGAGCACTTCTCAACTACTATTGCATTACATGCCCCTCGTATAGAAACAATTATTACACTACTACCTTTCCATCTCCAGGTATCTTCGGGGATTTACAAAAAAGCACTTTACACCCAATGGTCGGATTCAAACCAACATCTTTTTACTAAAAAATTTTTTGAAATGGGCTAACCATTCACCTGCAGGAGATGGAATGTTATTAGGTTCAATGTTGTTTGTCACTCAGGAGAAGTCATCTTAAAAGAATATAGTACCAATGTGATTTTAAAATCAAAGTTATCAGCCCCGATGAAGACTCGCATATTTAATTAATCTTGAATACACTGATTTATCTACCAAATACAACCTTAAATTTAACTGCTTAGTCTCAAGGTAGATAGGATGAATATTATTATCTTTCCTGTATATGGTCAGCACACACAGTGTTGAAAAACCCAACACCTATAGATTGATATCTATCGTCTCCCCTACTATCCTGGCAAGAGCGCTGTGCTAGTAATACGAGGTTGCTGGATGGAGTCCGGCCCAAGTTTTTTTCAACACTTGAAAAAATTCATAATATTCAAGCTACCAACCTTTTAAATATCCCATTTAATTAATACAAACCTTTGCCAAATGTGCACTGCTCTATGCCAAGTATAAAGTAGGTTGTATTTAGATCTGTTCATACGTCCACTGCAATGCAGTGCAGTGCTGCTGACTGCCGATATATCGATCACTTCTGCTGCACTTGATGCAACCCACTGCAATACCGTTAAAATGATTTAACTTTGTTTTCAGTCTGCTGCAGTATGGCAGACACTGCATATCCGGGCAGTGGGAACACACTGCACTGGAGTGCAGTGGAAGTCTGAACGGACCTTTAGCGTTTTCAAGTAATTTCCATAATTTTGAAGTCAACAATTACCTTAGCAAGATCATAAATGGAAACCATGAGAGGAACATATCGGTAAAGAATTCCATCAAACTAAATGCACTGTATACCACCCAGTATGTCAGCCATTGTGTGTCATCATCCCTTACAGGTCCTCTCTATGCCTTTACACTGCAATTGAAAGAAAGAAAAAAAAATCCATTATAAATCAGATGATATCAAGTAGTCAACACATATACTTGATCCTGATTGTCTCCAACTAAGAAACCTGATGGAAAAGTTAACAGGCTTTTTCTGCATGTAAGCCTATTCCCATTGTGATAAGTAGAGATGAGACTGAATGACACTGAATCTGGGAACTTCCCCAAAATTTTTGTACAGGGGGAACTTTGCATCAAAAGCATGCATCTAACCCACCGAACCGTATTTTTCTCAAGGTGCATTATTGATTGAGGCCTTGAAACCCACTACTCACTCTTCAAATGATTATTTTTGTGTCATATGCAAGAGGGTACATAGTGATTACTTTGGTAGGGTTTGTTATCTGTCTGTGTGTGTGTCTATGGTAAAAATGTTGACCCAAATGTTAACCCTAAACATAATTGCTCACTATTTCCACATACCTGCACAAATTTTCATGTCACTTGCAAGTAATGGTCCTTGGCTAGTGCTCCACAAGTTACCCCTCAAGAGTGGGATCTAGAGGTCATGGCCCAAATGGTCATAATTATCAAATTGCTTAATGTTTCCACACATGCTGATCAATTTTCATGGTCCTTGGGATAGTGTCACACGTTTTGGTGATCTTGTGTGACCTCGGTGACCTCATGTGTCCTTTATCCCCATTTACAAACCGTGATGGCAGACGACACATGCCTTCGATGAACGCTGTATTTTCATTATAATTGAACGGTACTACGATATCCTTTTCTTTAATAATTCATTTTATTAGCAAAGAGGCCAACTTATTTGGCACTGTTTGCAAACCAACTGGAGATCTGGAGGCATTCTTTGTGTTTGATCTAAAGTTGCCTGAAATGCTCAATTCCACAGTGTTCAGTCAAATATAACATTACACTAGGATTAGATGCAAAAGCTTATGATGTGGCTAACCACATTTATTTCCAAGAAATAGAATTAATCTTAACTGTCAGTTTTATTTTTTTCCCTTAGATGAGATTACTAAAATTGTAAGCTAAATGGGGTCCTAGCCATGTATCTCACATTTCTGCTTTTAAGTACAAAAAAAAACAATTTCCAAATCAAATATTTTAGATGAATTCCATTTCAACATAGCTAATAATATTTGTGGGCAAAAAAATTGCGGCTTGCTTTGTGGTTACTTGTAATTATTCATACACAGTCTATGGGCTAATATTGCAATGCATAAAAATGCAGAACTCGTGACTCAACAGGTTTCCAGCCTTGCACACTATAATTTTGATTAGCAAGAAACTCTGTATATTTTTCACATTTTAGAAAAAAATTCTACAACATAACCTGGACACTTGACACAAGCACTGTAAATTTAATCCAAGGTATCATTTGCTCACATACATTAATTCTAAATGCTAGCATAATTATATCCATGCATACATAAAGTTGGTGCAAAAATGTGTACGCAAAACTTCTGTCAAAGAGGCAAGAATTAAGGGGTTTTTAATGTTTTTTTTTAGGAAATAAAGGTTAAAATTTCATTAAAAATGGGTCACTTTTGTCAAATTTGTCCCCCGGGGGAAATCCGCTTTTCAAAAATTTTCCCCTACGCCTAAAAAAATCCTGGTTACGGGCCCGACTATAGCATTTTAAATGCCAAAATTTATTGCCATACTTTTCTGGAATGAGGAGCATTTGATTCCAGCTAAGCAGATTACAGCGTTAGATACTTTCTTTTGATTAGCATCTTGAAGATTAGCAATAGAGGAAGTGGTGTTTTTTACAATAGATATGTTACAGCTCAAGGCAGAATTTTTGTATGTTGCCACCACCCTATGAATCTGCAGCCTCATGGAATAAACTGCATGTTTAAAGGATGTGGATGGCACAATAATAAATCCATCCCCAGCTCACTCTCAATCACAGGACCGACTGCCTTTTATTATCACTTTTGGTTTTGCCTTAACTATTTGACAATTGTTCATAATCAGTACCTGGTGCAATTGATTCAACATATCCATGCTTAGGGATCAAAGCATTAGACCTATGTTCTAAGATAAGTGTACATGACTGCATGTTTATTTTGAATTTAAAGGTTTCAGATTAATTACTTGACTAAATTGTGAGGCATTTTTTGGGGATAAATATCAACATCCTACCATAGTCTGGAGTAGCATTATAATTTATATTTTTAAAGAATTTCCATGCATGCATGTATTTGCTGCCCTAACGCATCATAATTCAATGAATATCAATTTTAATTTATGAGATCAATCAGTATGTCAGCCATATAAGATTTTTGAATATAAAATTGTTAGCCACCTGATCACGATGATTATTTGTTGTTTTACAATATTGAATCATTATATTTATGGGTGAACACGGCCGGGACAGTACTGCTGAAAGCATGGTAGCAATGACGCACACATATACAAATGTGCTCTATATTACTTAAAGACGCTATCGAAAAATCCAAATATTTAAAATTTGTAGGAATAGTGTTGTTTTAAAGTGCGGACAAGTCTAGAATTCTCTTAAGTTTTTTTTCCAACTGAAAAAATGTCAGAAAAGGGAGAAAACAGCAATGTATTTAAAGATATGAATCACATTCAGTTATGGTTGTTAGCATGGAGTTTATTATAGTAAACTGGAGTAGAAACTGAAATTCCCATCAATATACCCAGTGCCTCCTTTCAGTAGTCAAAGACGAATCTACTTCACACCTATTATCTGCCATCATGTCGGGCGACTTTCAACCACATCGCGTTTTCGGCTTTAATCGCTCAAGGTCCAGGAGTCCAATATGGTAATGGCTGTAATGTGTGACCCTCGTTGACCTCCTTTGAAATGAGTCCACTTGTCGTTTCGATGTCCCGACAACAACTCACCGTTCTTAGCCTGTCTGCACACATCGTGCATGTTCAAACAACACCTCGTGATTGCTGAATTCAGCAGCTTTCTAACGATACCCGACTCGGCTCCGTGTGATTTTCTGCGATAAGCTGTTTTTTTGTGAAATTTTTGTTATACCCCCCCCCCCTTTTTTGCTTAATAAATCTATAAAAATAATAAGAATGAATGCTAAATTGCACTTTTCCTGCATAATGTGTGTATTTTAAAATGAAGATGAATGTTTACGGTTCAGATGGTGGCGTGAATGAACCTCCTGGCAATACCGGAACAGCTGAGATATCGCACTTATTGTACAACGTTTCACAATTCAGATGTTGTTGTTATGTGATCATGGTTTTAGCGAACATAAGCCCGGTCCTGGCTTGTTTTGTTGTATTTTATGTTCTGATAAAAATAAATAAATGTTAAATGATTTGGTTACGATTTCTTGTTTTTTGGCCAACAATTAACACATAATAGTAATTCATTTTTTGTGTAAGCGTATGAATGTTTTTTTTGGAGGGAGACTTTAATGGAAAGTACTTATTATAAAAGATTTAGTACTGTTGTCCATTTTTTAATTTAAGGTAATGGAAATTAATATATTAATAAATTAATGTTAGGCTAAAATATAATTTAATGATTATTCACATAATCTGGGCAGGGGAGAGGGAGGGGAGACGGGTACTGTTTTATGCACTCTGTGTTTTGGGATTAGATTGGAGGGAGACGGTAAATATCTGAACGGAAACCAAAGAATTTATTGCTTTTATCATTTTTAATTTAAGGTAAATGAAAATTAATAACTCCATGGTCCATCAAAATAACTTGAAAATTTATAATAAACGCCAGAGACGATGAACAAACTTCTGTTCCCATGTGTTACAAGATAGGCCCTCTAACTTCATGATTTCATTAGAAGGAATTTAGGCCCAGCTAAAATTTATGAATGGTTTTATCTCCGCATAATAAAATTGAGCTCGCTTCACCAGTTTGTTTATTTTTCGTTAAATCTGCTACTAATTGAGTAAAATCAGTAAATCCCAATTTTTAATCAGACCAGACTGAACAATCTGCCGATAATTTTCTAAAATCCCCGGGGAAAATACCCACATGCTGATAGCAGTCTGGTTGAAGGATCTGCCGATCAGGTAAAAGCTTGCTAAAAACCAAAAATAGGTCATCTCCCTGGCCTGTGTTACCAGATTTTGATCTTTTCACTGTCCCAAAATCTTTTTGTTTGGAGTAAATATACACAGATAACAGATGATTTGTTCATGAATCTTTTACTTCATTTTTTTATTTTTCTGAACTTAAATTTATTACATTTCACCCCATGTATTAAATGAACCGGTCCAAACAACTTTCTTCATTCATATGTTAATAAAAGTAAACCAAAATAAAAACAGTAAATAGCAAAATATTTTTAAAATCATTAAAAAAATTACAAACCCGAATTTGACATTGAATATGAAAATGTTTGTTATAATTGCTAAAATATGTCATTTTCAATTTTATTTTGATTTTTAAAATTGAAAAAATGCACAATACAACATGGCGACGACAACACGCAAAGACAGCCGCCCGTCGGCGTGAAGTTTGGTTCGACAGAATACTTTTAGGCCTATTACGATATTAACTGCAATATTGCAACTTTACGATAGAAAAGGTGAACGATGGCTATAAAGTGGTAATGAGCTGAAAAGTAACAAAATCTCCAACTAGCACTGGGATTATGACTCAGCATTTTTACCCATGCCTGAGCTGTGACGGTGTGAGTTGATGGATGCCCCACCTATCGTCGAAAGTGATACGAAATCCAGGCAAGTCACCTACCGATCGTGCCGATGGGTGCTCGTAAATTTCATCAATTTTCGTGCAGTGCTCTTCATATAACCTAATTACGTTAAATCATATGCAAAGTCTCGTTCATTTGCTTTAAAAAAATAATAGCCTTTTGTGTGTGCGGGATCTTGGTTAGCAATTTTCGGGCAGGTGAGGACCGGTCGATCGAATCCACTTCAACCCACTTGAGTCGAGATTCCGGACCATAGGCGCCCATTAACCACTCGAAACGCGTGTTACACATAGGTTTTACCAGTGAGTTCTACTCCAGTTTTACTATACAACCCATGGTTGTAGTAAGTTTTCGTATGGACAGCAATTACTAGATATTCCATTTTCATCCTATTAGTTTGGTTTTTGGTCTTATGTAACTTATAGGGTAATTTGATAACCTGTTACAGATATGCAAAAATCTGATTTTTTTATGATTTTTTCAATTTTCGGATTTGATCAAATCACTGACAGTGCTTTTAACTAAATGTAGACGTAAGCGACCGAAATATAAAACCCTGTTTTACAGGCTGACCGACCCGATTTTTAGTTTTTTGCAAATTTTTTTTTTTAGTTTTTTCCCAAAATCAGGTAAAATCAGCCTGTTTTTAGCCCAAATTATCAATTTTGGCAAATATTTTTAAGAAATTTGTAAACCTTTTTCATTGTTTCTCTTGATTTTTCAGATTTTGGGGCTATTTTAGGCCAATTTTGAGCTCCGAAACACATAAAAACAACACACAATTTTAAAAAGAAAAACTTCGCCTGACTGACCGACCCTACTCAAAAGGTGCGCTAGCCCGTAACACAGGGTTGTTTTCTGTTTCGTCGCCTAAAAGGGCAGGATGGAAATGCAATTTTTCATGACATTATTAATTTTCTTCAAGACATCATCAACGAGATTAGTAGACATCCCAATAAATTAAATCCAATAAAAGGAAAGATTGATGTTCTGTCCAGTGGAGCCCAGAGCCATGATTTAAATGTCACAATGAACACTATGCTAATTAGTGTGTGGCCTAGATTGTTTTGAGTCCATATATTAATGTCACATTTTTGTATGCAGAGGATTTCTTTGCAAATGTTAAATATCTTGGTATTTCATGCATGGTAAAAACCGTCCTCTATTATGCAAGTATGAGATTAGTTGAAGGCAATCACAGGGGGTTTAACCAATTCCACAATGCTTACTGTATAACGTGGAAATTTTCGCGCGGTTTTTATTTTTGCGAATTTCGCGAGTTAACATAAAAACGCGAAAATAAAACTCGCAAAAATAACTTTTTTCAATAGATTTGTATTACTTGATGTCAAAACCGGGAAATTAAATTCACGTGCATTTGGCAAAACTGCTAAAATCGCGAAAATATCTGTACGCGAAAATTTCCACTTATACAGTACATTGTACTTGTCTTGTTCAGTAATTTATACATTAGGTTTTAATTGATGAAGCATGCACAAGAGGCTAAAGAAAGAACAAGAACTTTTAAATTGGTCTATTGATTGCTGAATTACTGATGTTTACCATGTATAAGAGAAAGAACATCACATGGGCATTTTGTGTACTAGTGAATGGAAACTGTGGAATCACATGATCTACTACAGGCAGGGAAAAACCACTGATCTCTATACAATGGATTGGCTACACAACTGTAATTGTATATTAGATGAATGGAGCAACGGGCGGACATCTTGGTCTACCGAACACAATAGCATTCCAGAGATACCTGTTTAACAGAAGTCGTATCCCGGGTGCACGTTTTAGAGACATGCCATCCCATACGCGCAAATACAATGAGCTCAATGAATTGGCTTGATTCTGTTGTCTGTTATGTCGTTTATCCACATTTCAATGGGAACAAATTTTGTATAAATGACCGGCTCTTAACCACCTGCTTGGGCTCTTTTTGGATGACCAATATGGCCGTCAGTGCCTCAATTACGAAGCCCAGGTTTCCAATCCATTGTATAGAGATCAGTGGGAAAAACCTACTGACAGACTGACCTTTTTACATAGAGGGCGGTTTTAATCTTAAAAATAACAAAACAACCTGTTTGGGAGAATAAGTTTTGAATTTGAGGTGGAAAGTAAATATAAAGTATTCAAGTGAAATATTCTGATAAATACAATTGAATATTCTACACTATTCTTTGTTGTCAATTTCATTGGCTTTAATTTGAGAGGTGCACGTGTACACTCACATATTTGTACAATATATGGCTAGTCACGGATGGTGTGTCCTCTAAATGTACACACAAGTGTATTTCATGCATGCACATGCATGAAATAAATTACATATAATGTAATTGAAGTAAATGTTTGATTTGTGCTTTCATCCAGGAGCCTGAACATTGTTAGGTTAACATGCGGAAGAGTGTCAATTGATTAAAACAAGCAAGCAAGCAATCATAGTAGATGTAGTATACCATTCATATCAATGAGCTTCAACTCCCAGGATGAAAACTAAAGTAGAAGGAAGATGCACTACATAAATTACTCAATATTTAACATGGAAGACTATGGCTCACAGCTTGTTTTCTTATTTTAATTTGAAATTTAATTGACCATTTTAATGAGAGTAGCAAATTGCACGTATTGCAATGTCCCTCAGACTCAGGAGGCTGTACTAAATGTTTCAATTAACAAAATAAACCCAGCAATGTCTACAGGGCTCGATTTAGAAAATTTACATGCACTACCCCCGATTTTTCCTCAAAAATGGGCTGAAAAATACAAAATTTTACATGCACAGGGAAAATTCTGCTTGCAGAGCCAAACATTACATGTGCATGTAAAACCCCTCTAAATTGAGCCCTGGATGTCTATTTCCATTCAAATAAAACTAATTACAATACCAAAATCTCAAGTTTGATCATAGGAAGAAGCTAAGGCCACATTTTTTCTAATAAATGCAATGGGGTACCAACATTTTCCAAAAGGGGCAAATTAAAGATGAATTTTAGGGAAAAGTGTTTTGGTGAAACAGTTACTTTGTTTGGTGGTAAATGCTGTATTTTTGGGTGAAAATGGAGTTTGGTGGAAATTTGTTTTGTTTTTGAAAAATAGAAGGGGCATAGAGAGGGGCATTTGTGAACAATACACCATGTACATTAACAAGGAAACAGCCTATGTTGCTGTATTTAGTGCATGTATGCAGGGTACATATGGCATATTCTCAGAATTGTTGAAGCATAAATTGTACATGTACTATCTAGAGCAAGGTTATCTATACTAACACACTGCATATATTTATTACCAATGTATAGATAAAATTTAACCTACTTGGACCATAACACAAATCTGCTAGGTACATATTCTGAACAGCTTTTTTTCTACAGAAGTGATTCATCTAAAATCTAGAGCACTGACCACAATGTCCTTCACTAATTTAATCTGCTTTTGCATTTCACAAATTTCCTTAAGTTTATGTTAAATGATAACTTTACAGGTTAACATTATTTTTTTTTAGTCAATGAGAGAGGGATACAGTTTGGTAGGACAGGATGTGCGAGGTCCACCACAATACATAGATATAATGGGTGTTAAAATGACGAAATAACCAAGATAATTGGCACCAACTCGTTCTTTTGAAGTTTCAAGGACAAACCTGGTTCATGGTCAACTAACCATAGTTCAGTTTTTTAGTGTTGCATGTGTAATTGGTACACTACCTCAACTGAACTTATTGTGCAGGTTTTTTTTTATCAACTAGTTTAAATTTGATTAAAGGATTTCCCTGGCCCTAATAGTAATTCTCACACATTCCACAGGCTGAGCTTTGAACAAAGGGCAAAGATCACACAATTATGCAGGTATGATGAAATAGGCCTAAATAATGATTGAAGTGATTATGCATCGGTACATGTATATTGAAAGTATATTTATTCATTAAGGACAATAGTACAATAATTAAAATCAACCTTCATAAAGTACCTTTTGCAATGATTTGATGTTATGCATGGAAGGGGAGGGGTACCATTACAATTTTTAATTCTTACTTCACCTCACTTTTTTTTAAATTGAGTCTGATATAATATCACTTCAGTATAACAAACCTGATGCACTGAAAATATGGATGTTCCACAAATTAGTGCATCTAGGCCTAACGGTATCCAGAACATACAGAGTAGTTTTATAATGAAAATGCTCACAATGCAGACCTTGCACATTCCAGACACAACAATGTCATGTAAATAAAGATTGCTAAACAGAACTTACTATGCATAGTAAACATACAGAAATGACAAACTGACGTAGTGTGGTCAAGCTCAATGGAATAATTTGAGCTATGCACTTTCAACTTACAATGCTGTGAATTAAAGCTTCATGCATTCCATAGAAGTCATTTGCAGTCTTAATTATAATGCATTGACATTTGATACCTCAATTTGATGGTTCTTTAAAGGGATAATTGATGCTACTTTGAACAATTTGATGAATTACTGTTGATGTTTGGGGTAGTCTATGCAATATTCAATTGACTCTCCATAATCAGATAATAAATTTAATTGCTATCTATGAATATGTATGCTGACTTCAGATTTCAGCAATTACTGTGGAGCATACCCACACAAACATCAAACAAGTAAATGTTTCAAGGCAATCCCTAAAAGCCATTTTGAGATGAAAACAGCGCAAGATGTGATGAAAATGTCTCATATGTCAGCATGCACCTTGCCCAATGCATACTGACAATACGCACAGCTAGTGTATATTACATGATTACACTACACCGTAGTTTCCAATGCTTGCGAGCTTTCAAGTAAGTAAAGCAACAAGCTTTCAAGTAAAGCAACAACAGGTATCAGACAATTCTAATACTTTATCTTATTGGAGGCTTGTAATAGTATTACATACACCATGTCCTATCAGGTTTTATTGGAATATGCCCCTTCAAATTCCACAATCAATCTGCAATTTTAATTCAGAAATATAATAAACATGTTGCATTATGCAGTCATATCCTAACAAAGCAATAACCTTTTACTTCTTTGCCCACATTTTGTTTCAATAATAACAAGGCACGCTTGGCTAGCGAGGTTACATGATTATGTTCGCACTGTTGAAATGGCTTAGCAGACCAAATTACATCAAGATTACTGTATATATTTGACGGGTACTCATTTACAGTGAAGCAGAGTTCCTCAAATGTTTTTGGGATTGATTTTAACAGGGGTTCTCCAATAGGCAGCCCGCGGGCCAAATCCGGCCCGCCAACCATTAATTTCTGGCCCTCGACGCTAAATATATAAATGGTAACACTGGTAAACCTAGGAAATCAGGGTGTATTTGGCCCTCAAAGTAGAGAACTTTCAAAATATGTTCGGGCATTTTCTGGCCCTTCAGCTAATATAATTGAGAACCCCTGGATAATAATTGCCAATACATTTTTGATGATGGAGGGTTTAAAACTAGATTTTGTTTACATCCAAATGGGGTTGGTTTGTATTGTTTTGCTAACAGAATTTAATATACCAGTTATAGTAGGACCTACCTATTGCAAACACTGTACGTTTTATAGTGGCAGGGGTGGATCGTAAAAATTTAAGGAAAATGCTGAATTAAGGATGCACTCTTTATTCAAGTACATTTTCAAGAAGAAGAACTCCTTTTTTTACCTTCCCCTTCCCCATCCTCCCCTTCACTCTCATCTTTTTTCTGTCCTACCCGCAGTAAGACACGCCACTATCCCTACACACCCCGCACACCCCCACTCCCCGACGGAGCGGTTCATCAATAAACCCCCCCATTACAACAAATCACATCCACCACTTCCCCATCCACCCACCCCCCGCGTAAAACCTTTTTCCACCCACTTCTTCGATCCCGCCATGCATAACCTTTCCTCCTTCAATACTCAAGCGAGTACCCAGACCACCCACCTCCGTATTCCATTAGAATCTTTCATATGTACAGGTGTTCCTAATACGCCCACATCTCCCCACGCATCCAACTCCTCCCTCCACTAACGCTCCTCTCTTCCCCACTCCAACCCCACACCCACCCCTCCTTCCCGCTGCCCCCGCTATTTGCCAAATCCCACCACGCGCCTTCCATTTACCCTCCACCTTCTTTCCTCTCCTCACCTCACTCCTTCTCCACCCCTCCCCACTTTCTTTTTTCCACCCCCTCCCCACTCCCTTCCCCCTTTTTTCCCCCCTCTACCCCCCCTTCCTGAGCTGAATGCTATCTCAATCGTTAATTTAAAATTGGTCAAAACCAATGCAAGTTAGCCTTTGGAATCTACCAGGAAATCTCTGATTATGTATTGCATTGCAATGTGATTGTCATTCTGCCCACCTCCTAGCCAAACGCCCCATGTCCTACATGTACAGAACACCACAGCACGGGTAAAAAAATACACCAAGTCCAGGATGTAGCGATCATCAAAACAAGACACCTTGGGCATCAATTGAAATGAAAAATTGTGACGGCCAGTGCAGTGGCGGCAACCACTATGAGCTTAGTAAAATCGCAATTACCTTGGCACAGTTCAGTAGCTTATTCACCAATGTATTTAGAAACAGACTCCCCCTGGTTTTGGGGTTATGAGGTATTGATACCAGGATCACACAAGGTCAGTTCATGTCAATGTATCATGTACAAGTACAACCCAATGTGAAACTGTGTCCTTGGTGGATGAGTTTATTGAACTAATAGCACCAGACCTCTTTTTTGGGGGGGGGGGGGGGGGGGGGGGCCGGGGGAAAAGTGATATTTTTTGTGGGGTGGGGGGGGGGGGCAGGCAAAAGTGAATTCTTGGGGGGGGGCGAAAAGAGAAAATATCAAAATTTGGGAGATTTTTAACCCATTTTTGACCAAAATCTTATTGTTCTTTCGACCGGCTGGGGTGGGGGGGGGGTGGTGGGGGGTGGGGTTGCAAAACCCTCTCTCCTTCCCCTCTTCTGATTATTCTCTTCCCGAGACATAGGCTGGTAACAGATATGTTGCGGACAAGTTATGGTTAGCGTCTGAAAAGGGTAATGATTATGGCGAACTTACATGTCAACTCACTTTGCGCTATTACACCCTGTAAACAAATGTAAAAATCACTGCCGGTATCTTGCATGGAAGGCTTACAAAAGTCATTAATTTCAAGTTATAGCGCCCTCTGCATGTATCGCCTTAGAGCACACTTGTCAGAATATTTGCTGGTATCAGGCGCATCTAAACCAGAAGCATTAACTTCTGGGAAGGAAAACATTACAGATATAAAAATGGCACAGGACCCCAACAGATCTACAATAACACACAACAACCCAAAAGCTAGCTACCCATAAACCTTGTGTTGAGGGAAAGAAGAAGTACTGGCAGTTGCTTGCCCAAGGCAAATACCTGCAGTCTCACAGGAGTTCGAACCTCAGTGAGCGATTGTACTAAACATTTCAGAGTCCAAGCACTTACTAATCAAGCTAACAGGTACGGATAACTTTGCTAATAATAACTTGATTATTTTTTTCTGTTCAGTAAGATTTGAGTACATTGCATATAGATGGAAGTGGTCTTAAGTCATGGTTAGCTTCAATTTGAATTTTTTTTTTTTGTTTTTGACCATAATTTTATCTCTTTATGTAGCAAAGCATTGATACAATTCAACACCTAGATGTCGAGACCTTGTATCATGCTACCTAATGCCATCATTATAGATACTTAGGGACTAGACATTGAGGCCCAGCCCATAGATCTGAGGGGGGGGTGGCATAGCTCTCAGTTTGTTAAAGCTACACTGTGGGATTTTTCATCTTTTCCCACCTCTCTTTTTACCTTACACAATCTGTTATTGGGGTGGTAATTATTTCACAAATGTGAACAATTACTTGCTTGTGCCCATAGCTTCCTGGAGTGAAGTTTACAGAGATGAATTTATTAGTGACACACCAATATTCAAATGCAAATCTAGTTGAAGAAGCGAACATTGGAATTGAGCATCATCAGTGGACCATCTTCAAAATAAAGTGAAAAATCTTACTCAGACCTACATAGGTAGCAATTTTGTTGGAGGACGGCTAGTTCCAAATAGATCATCAGTTATGTTGTTTAATAGGCCCGAATCCTCACCACACCCCAAAAAGCGATACCTTATTTGCCTAAGTGACCCCTACATGACCTACCCATCTGAGCCCCTACCTAAGACCCTGTTCCCAATATTAAGCAAACCAAATATGAGCCTGATCTGTTGCGAACCACACTGCCTTCAAGTAAAGTGGACATATTAAAATGCGAAAGTCCACTGAGCGGTGAATACACAAATCCCTAGAAAACTTGTGTGATATTTGATTTTGGGAAATGGTCATTGATCATGATCGGTGCATTTCACTAAAACTTAAAATGGTCTAAAAAGGTGTACGATTACACAAACTGTATGATGAAGTCTTGTTTAGCTTTTACATTCAACATAGAAACTCGACCAATTCAACAACAAATTAAAATTTTGAAAAGTTATACGTATAAAATGATTGGTTTTTTTTGTTAGTTGAGTCTTTTCCAACTATTATTATTAATTTTTGATAAATAACCTATACTACTTACAGTGAGGGATTTCTCATCATTTATTTGGATAGCACTATTTTAGGTCACTGCCCAGCCATATTTGTCCGCCAGTAATACATATTCAATTACCATACAAACACATACATTTTCAAGCAAGCAAGCAAAAGCAAGGCCATAGATGGAAAACACAAATAATCAATTTTAGAATTGAACTGCTTGGCTTATACGATTACAGCCCATACAGGGCACTAGCATGTATGTTACACTTGCATGTTGGACATTCAGGGAGAGAATGTGATCTTTATAAACTGCTCATCAATTGAACCCACCATGTAGATGCTATCAAATAGCTGTTTCTACGATGTCATCATGCCACATAGTTGGCACCATGCTTTGAAAGCATGGGGGTAAGCAAGTTGCCTAAATTCCTATAAGAGGTGGGTTAAAAAATTTTCCTTCTAAAATGTGTTCTTGAAAAAAGCAGGGTTATATAAAAAGTGTGGTTTAATGCTTGCACGACATAAGTGGGTTATCGTAAAGGTTTTGACCACAAAACACTTTGAGTATTTCTGAGAAACTAAGCATCCCTCATTTTTTTATGACATAAATTAATATCATTATATAATTAACAATAAGGGAACTTATTTACATTATTGAGGAGTATTTATCAATTAAATGCAATTTTGGTAGAAGTTTCATAGAGAAGTCCCACTAATGCAAATGAGGTTGCAATTCATTCAGTTCACGCGCTACTGCACAACTCATACCGCGCACTATGAGCGCATGACGGAATCATTGTAAAACCTCATTTGCATTAGAGCTGGGAATGTTACAGTTTAACTTTCCTATCCGTTTACCCGGTCTGTATTTCCGTTCGGTTAATTTAACGTTTAAACCGGTAATAACAAGTTATAACGACTGACGAATTTGGCGCTCCACGCACAAATACACTTCTAGCACCATAAATAGTTCGTAATCGGGTTACCAGGCTTTGCATTCAATCATAAATATATCGTGAACCATAAAATGTTTGTACTTACTATGTTATGTTTTAATCCAAAATAAAGCAGTTGAATATCACAAATGATCTAAACGAGCAATCCCAATGTTGGGAGCTTCCATTAGCACTTCATTGTACCTTTTTTGTAGATCCTCTGTAATGAAGCACACATAATTGGGCGGGTCTATGCGGTGTATATGCCAGAGGCGCTCCACCTCACGTACAAGAATGTGGTAAAGGGGGATTTTCCCAGTTTCCGTAAAGGTCGGAAACCATTTCTAGAAGAAGCATTGAAACTGTTAACTTTACTTTTACTGGACGCGCAGGGGTTACTTTTGGCTCTGAAAAACTTTGACTCAGCATTAAAATATAATGAAAAAAAGTTAGTAGGGTTGGCTGACGTGTTTAAACGTGTAGTGAATTTCTAAACGTGTATGAGCCTTCCGTTCGTTGTAAACGTTAAACGGATACACGGTCACAAGCACTAATTTGCTCCATGGGACTTCTATATTGAAACGTACTTACCGCATTTTCCTGCTTGACCTAGCCATGCCTATTTTGTGTACTGGTTTCCAGGTCAAGACAAAATGGCAAAATGTGGTGTCAAAGTGTGACCGGAGGTGGTAGAACTTTTGAATAGAAAATGCTAGTTTAGGACTGTTTAACAAAAACAGTTCAGTCCAGAATATCATTCCACAGAAAGTTTTCGTACCACAATTCAAACATTTTATTCTATATTTTTTGTTTGATTTGTGGTGACAAAAATATGCTGAAGTCTGAGCTAGTCTGAGTGTTAGCCAATGCATTGCCATGGACTCACAATCCCAATGCTTGCACTGCTGTTCTGGAAAGGGGTTAAATGTGACCACCAATTGCATGATCAGGTGGTGTTTGGGTATATTTTTTTTATATTAAAGACAAAATAGTAAATTTTCCAATTTCTGTATGTAAAAGGTGCTCTAATATAAAGGGTGGGGAGTAAAAATAAGTGGGGTAATGAAACCATGCAAACTATGTGCCCAGTCTGGGTAACAAGTTGGGCCTTCCGGCAAAAATTTTGTAAAATGGAAACAACGAAACAAATAATCCAAAAATGAATTCCTTCACACAATCAGTAAGCATACAGTGTTGTAAATGGTGTCCTACCTTGAGTCTATCCAACACTGAAAATAATAGTGGTCAAGAGGTCAAACGGTCATGTGGAAATATAATCAATTCACAATCGTTGAAGGGTTATGGGAAAACCACAAGTGAATCATACCATCACTTTTAAAGCTTTCATGCACTGAAAAATGGACAAGCTGAAATACAATTTTATAAGATTACAGTTTATTGACGGAACTAGACACTGGCAGTTATAACCATTGTTGCATAGAACTCGTACTTACAGCAGCCACTGTAGTATGGCTGTCACAGCATGTACATGATGTCTATCATTAGACATTCTAAGTTTCACTCAGTTTACAAAACTTGAACTCAACTTCACTACATTCCATCAGCCTACATGTTATCATGTCCTACAATCCGATCATTCAAAATGCCACTTTTGTTTCAAAATGACCTTCTATCGAGTCCATTAGGCAGCAGGGAAAATTAAGATTCGACATAGTTGAGGCGAAAGAAAGTAGGAGACAAATATGAAGTGTCCGACTAACCATGAGTCAAGTCCCTGGGAATATTTGAGCCTTGTCTTGTATTTCTAGAAGCAAATCTTGCTTTTTTGGAAGATTCTACTCCGAGATAGTCATACAATATATGGGGGCTACTCCTTTATTTCTATTCTACAAAATTTACTGCATGTCAAATAGCATGCTGTGGATGAATCAGACCAAGCAGAATTGTTGTCTTTACCACGCCCTAGTGTTTTGAAAATCTGCCTCTAATATGGTTGAGATCTGGGTGACACCTCTGTTCCTGCATATGTGGGTGTAAAGAACCTTGGGGGTGTTTTTTGATTCACATGAGTATGTTCAATCAGATGGGGAGCTATGTTCGTGTACATTTCACATTTCGTAATTTATAATGGCATATTCATAGGTTTATCACTTTGATGCTTGCAACATACGGTATATCTTTGGTCTTGTCCACCGCATTTACTATGCCACTCATTGCCTGCTATGGAGCCAAAATCTCAAAATGCTTCTAGCGCTTGCAAAATAAATCTGCGCATTTGTGTTTGCAAGTGGTTGTTGACCAGAGTTTTGTGTCATTGAATTGATCACTCTTCATTGGTTCTGTTAAAGGAATGTATCAGAATTACAAATCCGTATAGCGAATAAGTCTCTTCTTCAACAGACAGGCTCCATCATACCTTATACTGATGGTCTAATATGTATGTGTTTGGAGAGTAATTCTGAAGTGGTACAAATGAAGGCTACATTCTTCTGATGTTACCAGCTAATTGGTATTCCTCGTACCAAGCGTAATGTGGAGACAAGTCATTTCAATAATTGGTTGTGAACAAGCTCCTGTTAACATTAAGAAGCATCTTCAACCAGTGTCTTTAACGTCTCCTTAAAACATTATTTCCTGATGTTTAAAATGTTGTTAACTTTGATTTGTTAGTTTTCCCCTTCCTTATTTGCTGTATGTCATATTGGCATATTAATTTTTATTTTAAGTATTTGTTGTAAGACACGTTCTCTGTAAGCACCACATAAATGCATTTAAATTGTCCGAAGCCACATACTGTGATGAACTAAGTATAAACATGGGGATCAGCTGATGGGATACCTGTAAAATTCATAAACTTACTGGCCATGAATAATTGAATATTATACATGTAGGCCTATAGCAACAGACTTGTTGACGAGTGTTTCAATCAGCGTAAACTATTTATTTTAGAGCTAGGACAATGCTGCTACAAAATGTGTGAATAGTTGGAAATTTTTAAAATTGGACTTTTTCCCTTTCTAAAATGTTGTGGACAGAACCTTGTTAGAATCTTAAGTATGACAATTTTTTAGGATTATTCACTACATTTTTGTGGAAGAAACCGCATTTAATTTTATAACGCATGTTACAAAAGGACGCTCAATGAACCACAATTAATTTGACCTCTTATTCTTACCCTAGTGACATCCTCTGTATAAGTAGCTTCTGACAACTTGGTGAATCATCTGTTGAGAGGAATTTAATTTTTTTCGGCAAGTTACCTGCAAATCCCAGAAAATTTTCACAATCCATATGTCCCCCACCCCAATTCATTGCATCGATTCTTTAACAAATTCCATGAAGGATGTGCGACATGGTAAGTACCTTAAAATGTTGCTTGATGGACGGACAGATCACACCGTGTTAACAATTGATGCTTCCCCTATTGTCTGCCCACAACTGGAGAGCACACAACTAAGTATGAGCCTTCAGAAACACATCTTTTAATAAACAGTTGAATTTAGGAATTTAATCACCTGAATTTTATACTGTGACAATAACATCCTTATTTCGAATCCACTGATATTATTTGTTTTGCTGTATGATACAGTTGCTCCAGCTAATTCGGGACCCTTGGCGAGTAGAGAAAATTGGTCCCGATTAACCAGTAAATCCCGATTAAGAGAAGGACACATAGACACCAGGAGCCAGAGGTATTGGGACATAACTATTAAATGTTAACCTACACAACACAATTAATTTGTATATGGTTTTATAGTATGTATGCAATGAGAAAGGGTAAAATGTATTTGCACATTAAAACTGACATAATTCTAAATATAAATGAAAGCATACATATTTTGCATTCAAACTGTCCCGCGTTCAGTAGTTTATCAAATCTATGTAATTACGAGGTCAAAAATGTCCCGATTAATCATATGGAGTGTCCCAATTAAAAGATGAATTTTACAACAACAGACACGGTTTTTTTTTCCTTGATTCAGCCTGTTCAATTATCAGAAAATCCCCTTTAATCAGGATCCGATTACCCAGCTTCGACTGTATATATTTTGATACTATAATGGATTTGTGATCAGTTTGCTATGATTTCACTACAGTTATTGTATTAACTGTGTATTACTTGGACTACCCACCGTCCTGCTCAGTCATCTGACTCATCTCACCAATCAATAGTAGGACCCACTTGACTAACATGATTGATTGGCAATGCTACACACGCCATACTCATAGCTACTACCGGAGCTTATTCAGAACTCACTCTTGTAAACCTTAACCTGTCTTTCCCTGGTCTTCCCTGGGTTCCCTACTGATGAAGTATATGATAGCGACAAATGGATTATTAAGCCAAAAACACGTCCACTACTGTTTGTGTAGAACCTGTTCACTTTGATTCAATTCTCTGTGAACTGACTTCCCTTTATGGCACCCCCAGTAGACCAAGGCCCTCGCATGGACTTAAGTATAGCTGTACAGCACGAATGTGACAATTACCCTGCCTGGCACTCAACTCACACACAACACATCTCATTTCAAGGGTTAGCATAAATCTTGGGTTTATACAATTTCTTCAGATATCGGTTCAATGTTGGACATGCCAAGACAAATCAGTGCCCCCTACCCTACATGATGATCTACAGAAACTTGACAACACTAATACGTCTCAACATGACTTTATAGCTGATCAGTCCCAATTGTTTGACTCATCTCTAGATACAACTGTAGATCGACCATCACTGATTGCCCATCTCACATCAACACCTGTCGCTATCAGCACCAAAACTTCATTTGCCCCATAACCACTGAGGATTTTCTTTACCAAGTGAGCTCCAACGTGCTACTGAAAGCATGCACACATAACCCTGGTAAGACAAGAAATCCAGGGCGTTCAGACAGTTGTCCCCAACATTCAACTCAAATACACCTGAAATGAGTGGTGATATTGTTCTGATTTCAACTTAAAGGTGAAATCCAGAAGCTACAAATGCCAACAAAGACTTGAAAGTAACTGAAAAATACAGAGAACTACGAGGTCACCATGCTCAACTCACTCAAGCTCACCAAGAATTATTCGACACTAACTCTATGCTTTCAGGCAAGCTCAACGCCTTCGTGGAATCCAGCAGTTTTTACGCCTGGCCAAACCCTGTATCTCCAACCAGGACATGTACCACAACCCCACTGATTTAACTCTTGAACAAGTAATCTTTTTCCAAGGATTTTCAAGTTAGATCCCTGACCTCTGCTGAATCCCAACCCCTTGACGCCATCTCGCTGCCCCACCAATTGAGACCACTTCATCTAGACCTCAACTACCTCCTGTTCCACCCAAACTACAACCCCTAATAAGCCTGCTCCGCACGTCATCCCAGTGCTCATCTACTAGATTCTCATATATCATTTTCAGCAACCTCTATATGTAAGAGAATCAACCCTCAGATTTTATATGGGGACAGGCCACTAAAGTTTTATCCCAAAGGAGGAGGCCGCAATCCCTGAGGTTCACACCTAGTTCAAGACTGTAATGACCAAGGAGTAGAATGTGTTATATTGCAGGCATGGATACAGTACTGCAAATACCTTTACTGTATGTGGATGCAAGCTAGAGCACTGATTGAAGCAACACTTCCAGAATTTTCCAAATGCAAAATCAATCATCTCTGAGTCTTTGCCCCGCTCTATTGGACGATACTGCCAACAGAGTTTCTGTCTGCTCAACTTAACCACATATTCAGGAGTAACTGCAAGCCAGTAAAATGTGTTTTCATCGCCTGAATCCTCCAAGCTTCCTCTCAGGAAACAGTACTACTGAAGACTTGTTTTGGGACAATGTTCACCTAAATAGGACATGTTTAAACATTCTCGTACCCAATCTTAGGAGTGTAAATTAACGCTCATTTTTACCCTCAGTGGTTCAGGTTTCAAGGGATAAAGTAGGCACCTACCATCATGACTTTCTTAGTAGACACTCACCTGTCTGTGCCTATTTTAAGTGATTTTCAGATCAACCCCAAATATCACACATAAGTGTGAGTATGTTTATTAGTAGAACTTGTTCACATTTCCCCTGATACTATTTTCACAAATGTTACACATGCTAAGACTCTACCTAACTCTGTAAATATGTGAATAGTAATTTTAATCATGACAGTCAGTCCCATTTTTGGTACGGAATGTTGACCACACCTACCAATTTTCATCCTCCTACCACATGTTAAGTGATTATGGAACCTTTGGATGACCTCGGATGACCTTGAAATGACCTTCAAGAATTTTGCTGGCACTGAATGTTTAGACCACAACCCACCAATTTTTTGTGTTTTTTTTTTTTTGTTCATCATCCAAACCACAACAGCGTAAGAGGTTTAGCAATTTTTTGCCTTATTTTTGAGACTGCCCCATTTGAACTTTGACCAATGCCACATGCCCCTCCTCCGAACTCATCCGCAGCCTACTTGAGGATCATTAGGTTCGAAGATGGACACCCATACACTTCTCCAATCAAAAGATATCGTGTTGACAACCTTTATTATAGCGATTTAGCCTATTTTTTGCCCATATTTGACCCTATTTTTGACCCATTTGACTTTGACCCATGGAAACCCACTTGGATCCACCCAACGCGTAGCATAAGATACATCTAAGTTGCGAAGATGGACACCCACACTTTCTTAGTTCCAAATAGCATCGCGAGGGACAAACACACTCGCCCGGACGGGGAGCATTTTCTATGTCCCCCCCTTTGCAACAAAATTGGCGGGGGACCAAAAAGTTAGTAGGGTTGGCTGCGTGTAAACGTGTAGTGAATTTTGCACAGGCGTAACCTTGACCCCTTCCGTCGTGTAAACGTTTAAAAACGTCACAGCACTATCCCCCCAAACACCATTTGAACAGACTTTGTAGACCTTTAATATCTGTGTCTTTCATTTCACTTTGTAAAGACTTATCTTTTTGCCTAACAATGTGTTACTTATTTTCTTATTGTTATACTTTTTGATGTCACCAACACCTTTTTCCATGACCCCTGAAGACCTTGACCCACAATGACCCGGCCAATCGGACCACAAACCCATACGTGGCGCTCTACACCACACAATTCATATATCCGTATGTTAAGGACGGCGAAACGCAGAGCCGGACAAACCCCAAAAGTTGATTTTTTTTAGTAATATAGATTTTGCCCATATGGGGTCAAAGGTCAAAGGGCCACTATAGGTTAAAATGGGCCCCCACAATGGGGTCCCCATAGTCACCATAGTTCTTCTGCGCATACCAGTAAATGTCCTGGACCATGGTTCCTTTAGTTTTTGTATAAGCTTTTAGTTTTTGTCTTATAATATATATTGACAAAAGGGGTCAAAGGCCATACAGGGTCATTAGCGGGCACTCTAGGTGACTCAATATGAGACTGGGTCAGTGATTCTTTGACTATACGTGTGAAGGCAATCGGCAAATTTACACTAAACAGTTAACATCACACTCCGGTTCCCACGGCAATGGCCAAATTACAATGCTCTGTATTGCGCAAGCCTCGTACCAATCGTATATGAGTCTCCTTTTACACCAGCAATACCATTGACGTTTGGTTAAACACATAATAAAGAAAGATATACAAGAAGAGGAAATCATTGCATACTGGTAGCAGAGAAAATTGTTTCGGTTTAATGCTGGGTTTTAAAAAAAAAACTGTCTCTACCGGTGTTTAATTTTCGTAGTTTCAGCCACTTTGAGGGAATATCCTCGATCAAAAATAGAGGATTACTACTGACAAATTTCCCTGAACTCTGTTGAAACCGATGTTAGATATTCCTATCAAAATGTAGGAATTTCTGTCTGGCGAGATATGTGCCAAATATTTCCGCTTAGTATTGATATGACAGTCATTGAAGATCTTAACTTTTGCGTTTGGCGGACACGGGGGTGAAAAAATTATTTCAGATGTGAAAACAACTAAAAATAGTTATCAATGTTAATGTTTTCTTGGGTAAAATTACATGGCATTTCTGATTTTGGCCTTAAGTCTGACTCAGAGATTTCTGAATATAATTTTTTTAATATATTAATTAACAATAGTCAATTAGAACTAAAGATAGTTCACCTACATTGCTCAATTTCTTCCAAAGTTTGAGATGAATCTGAGTTTTCGGTTTGATGCGAGTAAACGTTTATGTGTAAATATAAGCATAGCCATAGGATACTCTGTTTAACAACTTTTCCGGATCCGGAATATTTTAACCAAAGATTATTTTTCTATATGAAAGACTTCGATTTGAGTTTTAGCTATTTCACACAGTGATGGTAGATATTGAACAAGCATTATGACATGCAAAAAACACAATTTTTTTGTTTGAAAATGAGGCGCCCTCCCAACCGGAAAATCTCTGAGTCGGCCTTTAAAATGGTGAAAATCACAAACACACTTTTTGAGAATATATTCCTTTTTTGACCAATTTTTGGCCAAATTTGGCCTTTTTGGTGACAAAAATTTTGCTGTCATTTGGAAGACCATATCTACACAAAAAATAAGCCCAGTGTTATTTTCTTTATATTTAATGTTAATCTTCCCCATCTTTACATAAAATAGTTTGCACTGTTCAAACTACCTCCTGTTTTTGGTTAGAGCTTCTTGTGAATTGTATGTTGGAGTGACAAAATGTAACGCACATTTTGAGGTTTTTGTCCCATTTCGGACTTCAAATGACCTAATTTCACAAAGTTTACCCTAGAGATATGATTTTTGTGTCATTTTTGTTCAGATTACAATAGCAAAACATAGTAGTCAGTTTGAACATAATTTTCTTTACTAGAAAAATTATATTGCAAAATGTTACCCTACCCCTTAATTTCTTGCAGGCGTGAAAAAATTATTTTGATTTGGCTAAAAAATTCAAACTCAAAAGTTCCAGGGATTATGGGATTAAAAATATGAACTTGTTATGCCAAATAACCTCCCCCTACAACAGTTTCATATTTATTTAGACCTAGGACTCCCTCCTTTTTTTAGTTTGAAAAAAGAATTTTTTTTATCAATCATTTTTCCTTCCGGCAATAGGTCGTTTAAAATGTAAGCAAAAGCCTCTATATCATACCAAATCAACCTAAAACAGCAGCACTACTGACTTAGGCTCAATACGAAATACGTTTCTATAAACATATTCCAAGTCGATACCCTTATGTCTACTATGGTTAGAATTTTTGACAGGTTCAGTAAAATTATTGTTATTCCTATTTTAGCATGTTCCGATCTTTTTTCCCTATTCGGATATCATGGAGGTTGTATTTTGAGGTTTGCTTTTAAAAAGGGGAAGTAAGTTTTGCATTTCTAATGCAGATGCAGTTTCTACACAAAATGTCACCCCAGAAAAAGTTTGTTTCCATCCAAAATTCTTGAACTTCAGTTTTTACTCATTTGTCCCCAAACGCAAGTCAGATCTTGACCGCTGTCATAATGCCTAACCGCAGCTTTTTTCAACTTTTCCCCCTTCCTTCCGCTTTTCAAATGAAGTCGTGATATTTAAAGGTAAAAGTCGAATGTTAGGCCAATCATTTAGCGTAGCACCGTCGACACAAAGTAATATCTAAAACCCTTCAAAAGTAAGCAAGTGTGTTTGTCGTCTCAACTCGCAATAGAATATATTATCACAGTGTAAGGGTTATTAAAAATATTCCGAAGTATGTCAACTGCTGTCGCAAGTGAATACCCTCTTTGTTTATCATATTTATAATCGAATATTTATATCAGAAAATTAATATATTAAAGTGGCTTCACCTTTCAAGACCACTTAATTCCAGACCTGGCTTTCAACAGTTCAAAGGTGCCTTAAAACGGTCAAACGGGTGAACTCGTTTAGGAGGAACAGCCACGCTGGGCGTGGTATATGCACTTATCGCAGCAATGTCCGTTCATTTCGAAAACAGCCCACAAGAACTTAATAATGACAACCATAAAGGTTCTCCGCGTAAACCAAAATATTTTCTCAAACAAACCTCCAAAATAAACCAATTACATTACTAAAATGCTACCCTTTTGCCGTCGAAAACCAACAAACCCAACTTTTCTTCCTCCTATAACCGAAACATTATGCAAGTCACATAACTAAATGCATAATGTAAAAAAGGCGTGCCTTCAACAAAGGACGATAACCAAATTTGCTAGTACGGATTTGATATTTTTGCAGTTAAGTAGGCAATTTGGGTCTCTCTACGTACTGTATGCTGAATATTCCCTTTGAGACTTTGTTGCAAAATACCCCATTTATTGAACATAACTCAAGTCTGATATCACGTAAAAACAACTTCTTTTGTGTCATCTCTATTATAGTCCGGGGGCACCCTTCATCGCAGAGCTATTTGTTTACCAATCTACTCAAGTCAAATGAACTCGCACTTGGTGTTGACCTCAGTCCCTGGTAATAAGCCCTTGGTAGATATGGTACCACGATCACCTTTTCATTTTCGCGCTGAAGAACCCCACTAGAACCGGTTAATAGGTGCAACATAAACCCACTAGCATCAGTAAGAAGACACAATCGCAGCATCAAAATGATTTCCAACTGACAAAATATAACAAAAGTTACTCACACTGACTACCGTCATGCAATTTAACAATCAAGCCCACACTAGAAATTCCCCATGTGTCTGACTCCCACTAGGCCACTTTTTGTCAAAATGCACAAAATAAAACACCTTACTAGTAGAGAAAATAAGAGCCCACATTAAAACACGCGCTCTCGATAAGCAATAACAGCAATTCCAATGAATTGATGTTAAAAAGTCACCATTTCAAAACTACAAACTATTATAATTGTAACAGAGTCTGGGACCTGACAGCCCTTTTCTGGCTGACTTTCCAGTACTCTTCCCCATCATATTCCAGTATATAATTATTATATCATGTATGTAATATTTTTGTACCTATGTATGATTGTGGATAGAAATAAATATGTATGTATGCTGAGCAACAAATGACTTCTTTGCATAATTTACTGAAGATAACAAATTGGGCTCTTTGCTTATGTTTGCAATCACATGGTCTCCTTTATTGACCATGCCATTCTTTGAATCCTGTTTACCTTGCATGCTTGCGGTGTTTGTAATGAGACAATGACTATTGCAAGGCGCCACTATCTGCATTAGTACTGCAGCAATGTACACTTTTTCTGAGGATAATCCTATTCTCTTGCTGCCTGAACAATAGGGAGGTTTAGTGCAAGGCCATGTACACGCCTGAAATGTGAAATTCTTTTGTCCATGGATCGATCTTGCAAACAGATTTTCACATAGAAGTACAACTTGGTGGCATCTAAATCGGGCATCTAAACAGCTCTGATCTCTACTTGCTCAAGAAAGATTATGCTTCATGGATATCATATTCTAAACACATCATATGAAAGAGAAATCAATCAAGGATGCCCTTGCCTGCAATGATGTACGAATGCTGGGTTTATCACAATTTGTAATGATCCAGCAGGCCTGGAAAAAGGGGACCTGTTCCTAACATGTTTGGCATTTGGAGGTTAATTTTGGTCTGTAGGGAAACTTATGCCATCCTAGAAGGATATTTTGGGCAATCCTGAGCTAAATTTTTTTGCCATCCTGGAGGGAAATTTTGCCCTCCTGGAGGGAAATTTTGCCATCCTGGAGGGAAATTTGCCATCACGTGGAGGGAAATTTTACGCAACCTGAGTGTGAAATTTTACCATCCTGAGGGACATTTTGCTTTGCCCATCCTGGAGGGAATTTGTCCATCCTGGAGGGAAATTTTTATACCAACCTGGAGGAAAGTTTGCCATCCTGGAGGGAAATCTTTGCCTCCTGAGGGAAATTTTGGCCATCCATGGAGGGAAAGTTTTTGCCACCTGGGGGAAATTTTGCCATCCTGGAGGGAAATTTGTACCACCCTGGGGAATTTTGCCATCCTAGAGGGAAATTGTTCGAAAACAGTATTGTTTTTTCTTCTCCCGTATTGGAATCTCTTTTTCCAATGTCGATAATAACAAGTTGCATCATCTTTGGTGCATCAGATGACCCCCAAAACTAATATACACAAATTCTATTCAGGTGATCCCTGGTGACGTCATACCACTGACGTCACCAGTCGATCCCATCATGCCTCCGTCCTCATTCCGCAACCCCCATAGGCTTCACCTCTCGGCGACAACCAGTGGGGCTGGGTGGGAAGGATCGACATTGAAAAAGGAGTTTCCAAATAACGGGGAGTTAAGAACCATACTGTTTTCGAACAAAACTCCCTCATATTTAAACTCCTTAGGGGTTTCCAATGTCGATAATAACAAATTGCAATCTGACATTGAAAAACCCCTTTTTCCCTACTACACCACCGACCACAGGCCGGAGGAAGTTGTCGCCCGAAAAAGAGAGACTACCACGATTCGAATAGAAAACCCAAGCGTAGAACGAACCCGATGG
>JAMKCH010054581.1:0-10136 GCA_023653785.1 Ophioderma brevispina | reverse complement strand
GTCCGCCCGCCGGACACCGCAAGAGCCGTTCGGAGCCGGGACCGCCCTTCAAGCGCCACCATCTGTCGAGAAGAATACTTCCGCCCAGCACATTGCCAGAGGGGGCATGGCCCCACATGCTGTACGACGCAGGGACATGGGCCAATCCGGATCGACCCCCCCCAGCGGGGGTGTAGGGCAGAATCAGTAACCCCCCTACCCTTAAGGACTCCCTCACCGGGTCGCACCTTGGAACAAGAAGAGGGACGCCGAATTGGGAGGCCTGGGAGACCCTGGCCAGGGATGGCATGCGGCTAGCGAACGCATCCCTCCTCACATTCGCCCACCTGATGAAGGATGCCATACCCTGCCAAATCTCAATGAGCGCGGAGAACAGACAACGTTCACTATATACACTCCGGGACCTAACGTTCTGCACGGGGGAACATCTTTGCAGGCTAGCGTACCAACTCGCCTACTTGCGGAAGTAAACGCACCAACCTCCTCAACCTCCTGAATCCGCGACAGTTCCTAGAGACGCCTATAGACTGACCTCTTCGGGGACAGTTCAAGCGCCTCATGACGAAAGGATGTTGCTAACAAGAAGGCCAAGACAGCCCGCGAACATCTGAAGGAAAAGAAGAAGGCGCCGTCAAGCCAGGGGCTCCGCAGCAGCAAGCAGGCGACAAAAGCAGCAGCCGCAGACTTTTCGTAGTCCAAGAGCCCCGTCAGAAAACCAGCCTCAATGGCAACAAGGGCCAATCCTTCCAGAAAGGAACAGGACAAACCCGACGTAAAGACTGCAGCGGTGGTGTTACAACAAGGGCGGTCGAGTCAGAGGAGGGGTGTGGGTCCCGGTTGGCCCCCCCCAGAAGAGGAGTGAACTATCCAAGGCCCCCAGAGTCTCCCCTTGCGTTTGGGGGGGGGGGAGGCTAGGGCACTTTGCACACCCGGTGGAGGATGGTGCTTCGGACGAATGTGTCCTACGCACAATATCCGCAGGGATACAGCTCGAAGTCACCATCCCCCACCCCTCCGCTCAACACCACGAGAGACATTGATTCCCCAGGACGTGGCAGCGGCAACCTCCTCCAAAGATTCGAACAGCTGCTCCAGAAGGCGGCGATCCTTCAGGTACCGTCCCGCGCCGTAGCGTTCACCTCAACGTTTTTTCTAACCACAAAAAAGTCCGGGAGTGGCGCCCCCCGATCCCGCACTTTGAAGCCGCTCATCCATTCATCAGACCACAACCCTTCAATAATGGAGAGCCTAGCAGCATTCCAAGGATCTCAACCAAGGCGGTGGGCAGCCATCTCGACTTAGAGGATGCTTACCTCCACATTCCGCTACATCCTTCACACAGGAAGTTGCTCAGTTTTTCTATAGTCAACCCACGTTCTACCGTTCCAGTGCCTCCCGTTCGGAACTTGTCGACGGCCCTCGCACGTTCATCAGGATAGTGAAAAAGGTCGACTGGCTCCTGACAGCGCCTTCCCAGAGAACATCCGCTCCAGTACTCCATAGCAGAGACAGTCCGCTCGTCTCCCACCTCGGGTTCGTTATCAACGACGCGAAGTCCAATCTCAACCTCAGCCCATCACAGAACATCGACTTTCTGGGAGCGACGGTGAATTTTCAACAGGGAAAAGCCGTCCGACCGCCGATCGCATCGCATCCTGGAACTCAGCCGAGCACCAGAATCTCTGTGGCTACGATTACTGGCCTCATATCCCCATTCCAACGGTTGGTAACGACTGCAACTCCGCCATGCGAGTAATACAGCGCACGTGTCTATCCGGGTTCAATATCGCCGAGACTCGGAATGTCCAAAGCATTCCGACACCCCAAAACCCACACACACTTCCAGCGAGCGATAGCGTGGTGGTCTCAGCCGGAAAATCCCCGCCCGGGAGAGGCCATTCATATCAAACCCTCATCTTCACTCTCCGACGGAGCGTCGAAGAGCGGCTGGCCAAGCACCAACATCAACAACGTTGGAGCTGTGGGCATCCTCTGGCGTTGAGACAGA
This sequence comes from Ophioderma brevispina, assembly GCA_023653785.1. Taxonomy (NCBI): domain Eukaryota; kingdom Metazoa; phylum Echinodermata; class Ophiuroidea; order Amphilepidida; family Ophiodermatidae; genus Ophioderma; species Ophioderma brevispina. Next base: position 8,128 of record JAMKCH010054581.1, on the reverse strand, counting down.
CTCTCCATCTGTCAGGGAAGTTCACGTCCTAGTCCAGTGCGAATACATTCCGGGTCGTCTCCCACATAAACAATAAGGGATAACCATGAGTCGCACCCTGTGCCTCAAAAAAGACAGTCAAGCTTCTGGTGGTGTCTCCGGCATCGATACTCGGCAGCCGTTCACCTTCTCCCGGGAAGACAACACGCCGGTCAGATGCCCAGAGCGAGGGAAAAAGACAATCCGGGAAAGGTCTGAACCATCGGAGTCCGGGTTCGTCGTCGGTGGAGTGGCAACCTCAACCCACGTGGCCCGTTTCGTAAATCACCAGCCTCACCTCCCAGCTCCCCGACCTACTTTCGTGGGCCAGGGGACCCAGCGCCCTTCACCAGGATGCCATGACAATGGAGTGGGACGGAGTCCCAGTATAAAAAAAACGCCTTCCCCTCCGATCGCCCTAGTCCCTCGAGTTCTTCTCAGTTCACCAGGACAAGCAGCTGCCGCATTATTCTGGTGTGCCCTAATTGGCCCTCGACACCGTGGTTTCCAAGACTCCTGTCTCTGCTGTCAGAACGCAACACCGTTGACTTCTTTACCAATTAGGAAGGACGAGGATCAAGACTCTCGGTGGTCTCCTTCCGATGGGACTCGAAGGCGATCAACCGGACTGCATGGCCAATTTCGTCCAGTCCTCCAGAGCAGCAGGCCTTTCGCACCAAGTTGCCCGTCTTGCAGTAGAGCAAGGAGACCCTACAACAGGAAGTTATAATCCAGACTGGTCAATACCGGAACTGGTGCAGGGGTCACCAAGTGGCCCCTCTGCGAGCAACTCTAAAGAAGGTGGCAGCTTCCTGGTGGCAGGGTGTTTCGAAGACGGAGCCAACCCACGCACATTCAGGAGTTGCCGCACGGCAGTAGGAGCCATCCATCTGGGGTTTTGCGGAGACTCACCCGTGGGGGGGGTGGGTCCTACTCGCCAGCTGCTTCATCACGCCATACGACCTCCAATCAAGGGAAGGCTACCATCGACGGCCCGCCCGTAACGCTCTCTGGTACACATGGTACTGCCACAGCCCCTCCATCATCTCAATAGTCCTCCTTATGAGCCCTCATCACCAGCATCCTTTGCGGACAACCACCAAGAATACTCTCTTCCTTTCGCGGCAGCATCAGGCAGCAGAGTAATTGGATATCCTGCTCTGTGCTAGCAGAGAATCACCTCAACTTCACATGGAACGCCGCTCGCCTTCTTCCCCGATCAGTTACTAGCCAAGAATCAATCGCTCATCTTCACTCACACCGATTATCCTCCCAGATCTCCGACAAGCTTCAGGTTCCAACGATGAGGGACCCTGGTGTCCAGGTTAGAGCCTTAATTTTTTACCTCAGCAGACTCCAGCCCTATAATGGAATCACGACCAACTCTTCGCTCACAACTCAGAAGCCGTTTTGCCCGGCCTCCAATACGACATTAGCCAGTATGGATCGTGACAGTCATAAAGGAGGGCCTAGTTAGCACGGAGGTTCGTCTAACGGGGACGCACATAGGAGCTCACTGACAAGATCTAGCGGGCGGCCTGGGCCTCCTACCGGGGGAGCTTCTATACACGATATCATGGACGCCATGGGATGGGCTTGTTCTCCCACGTTTCAACAAGTTTATTTATCTCCAAGATGCCCTAGTACGCAGCGGTTGGATGGCAGCTAGGATCCTGTCTTCGCTTCCTCGTCATCGCAGCAGGCCCCACATCTTCCAGTCGCCACAGCTCCCAGGAGCACTTTACCCACTGAGTCGGTAAGTGCATCGTTATATATTGTTTTGTTCAAACTTCTCCCGGCGAGATCATATCCCCATACCTTCCGCTTGCCTTATGGACCGAGCACTCTGATATCCGAGTTGACTCTACCAGTTGCAACCTGTGGCATTAAGTCAGGCTTGAATGGGAAGTACTAGTAGATGTAGGTGATTCCCCTCTCCCCGGGGGGGGGGGGGGGGTGGGGGGATCCTATCACCATAATCTCCATATCTTACCATTCAAGTCCTGACTTAATGCCTTTTCATTTTCTACCTCATTTTAACAATATCCCTACGATATTACTCTCCCCCCCGGGAGAGGGGAATTTTTCTGCACGACAATTCAAAGCATGGTTTCTATGGGGACGATTGCGATAGCAGCAGTTCAAACCGGTTTGTGATTTTCTTTTGGTACTTGTTTTGTTTCAATAAACTAGAAAATTTCTCAGTATTGGTCTACGCCGATCCAGTAATTTTCTCCTCAAAAAAACATCTCCTGTCACTTTAAGGTATGCTATATATACTCGATGCTATAAAATTTTCGATTAATGTGCCATTTTCTTAGGTTCATGTTGCTGAAAACGGCTTTCTCAATCGTACTGAAAAGTTACAGAGATATTGCAATTTTAGTCTCGATCAGAACAATGAAGTACAAGGAATGTTAAAATGAAAACTGGATATATCTTCAAAATCAGCATTTAGTGGATAAATTACTCGATTAGCATGATCACATCACACATGCTGACAAAAATTTAGGGTTTGAGATTACTTGGATGAGCACGGAATTTTCCTAGTAACAATAAGTTCTAGGAGTTGGTTCATTTGAAGTCCAACATGGCCCTAGATATTCATAACCACATAAAAAATGCATTAAATGAGTCCCGACAAGCCTAGCCTGTGGATTTTGTGATGGCGTAACCAAGTGACCTGTGGCCATTTGCGAAGTAATCTAAAAACCCGCTGACTTCGCGTGTTTTCATATTACAGCAAAATATTACTAGCATACCCCTTCACTTTTTATTAATGATAATCGTTTCCGTGTTATGAGCCCTTCAGAAATTTCATTTGAATTTTTGGATTGTTTTTATCACAGCGCCCCATAGACGACAGTGTTGTGACAATTACGAAGTTGGCAAGTTTCTTGCAGAGTATATCAAACTTGATTGAGAATGGCACACCTACATGTAGCCCAAAGTTCAGATTGTCTGCATCATATTTAAGCCAGTCCGGTCGATGAAGTTATGGATCACAGAATCCCCCCTTTAAGACAACATTGCCTTGTACAATGATCATGTACTCTCTTATAATCCCATGGTTGACTGCCAAACGCCTCCTCGTGATTCCCTAGAACTTCCTGCTTAAAGCCACAAAATCCATGGTTGCACACCCGTGTCTCAATATTGAATCCAGTGCAGTCTTCAGGCATGTGCAAGAGTTGTGAATAGCCTGCAGTTGATCACGGGTAGGTCTTCAGCAGGAAATTAAACTTGATGGGGTATGTGCCTTGATTTACCTCCAGAAAGAGAGAGAAAGGAAGGGAAGGAAACCATCAAAAATAGGGGTATCTCTTGGGAGCAATGTGGTTTAAAAATCCAGCAGGAATATGACAGGAGGGAGCCTAAACAATACCCAAGTTAATGTGAGTCTTCATAGGGGAAATCCTGGACTGTTCTTTAAAACAACAGGCTCTTTTTCAGGCTTTTGGATGTTACCAGTCCTGATCTAGCACAATAGTATAGGAAACCAACCTTGACATGGTAAAAAGATGGCAAAAAGTAACAGCTTGGTGGCCATTTTGAACTTCAAATTGGCCGCCACGACCAAATACCAAAACCAACTGATCCAATATTGTCAACAATGTTTCAAATGAATTCCTTAATCCTGAAAACAGAGAAGACGACACCAGAATCATGCGTCTAAAAGGCTCAGAAACTAAGATATGGGGGAAAATGACAGTTTGGCGGTCATTTTGAAGTTTCAAATGGCCGCCATGGCCAAATAACATAACCAACAAGCCTAATATTTTCAAAAGTGTTTTCAATGGATGCTTTGCTTCTGAAAACATAGTTTAGGACATCAGAATCGTGCCTGTATTAGGTCCAGGGGCTGGCATGGCGTGGTAGTTTCAAATGGCGACCTATTTTGAAAAATGGCGGGAAAACCTGAGTTCATCCCAACGGATTCAATTGTTAACATGTAAAAGATCAATCAGTGGGGTCCTCCGAACAAAATGATACCACTCTCGGAGGATCTGGGTGTGGGGTGCCGGGGGTCTTTCTAGCTCGTGCCTAAATTGATCCATCAAGGTAAGAGCTCATAGGCAATAAAAAAAAAATTACCAAATGGAGATTGAGATCCCTCGGTGCCCTAATTTAAGGGCAGTATCAGAATACCCCTGTGTATGTTTGTTTTAGATTGTAAAACACTTCAACCCATTATAATTTCTGCTTTATGAATAATAGAGCGGAGCAAATATCATAGTGTCCGGATTCGTTCATCGCCCGCCTACATCTAAGGTTTGACACTTTGGGTAGTTTGTATGGACCCTTTATATCAATGCCTGGTAGTTAGTGGTCTCAAATTGTACTTTTTTCAATATGGGCAATTTACATTACACAGGGGTCAAATTTGTAAACGACTCCAACATGTACATTTTCCATATTTCCGTTTTGTCATAAGTAATTCCAAAAATGTGTAGTTTGTACCACTTACGACTATTGGTTTTTGGAGTAAAAATGACTAAAACGTAAAAAAAGGTCAATCTCACTTTGTACAGGGTTCTTACTCTGATTAGATTAAATATTGGGCAAAGTTTGCCTGAGTAATGAGGACTCCCAAAATTAGTTTTTGGTTATGTTAAAGTTTACTCACCGAGATAAGGTCCAAGAGGTCATTCCAATTGGATTTATGTTTTGCCCCATGAGAGTATAGATGAAACAAGTTGTTTCATTTTTAACCAAAATTGGAGAAACCTTTTCTTGTTGACCCTTTTTACAATTTTAAGCCATTTTACCAATAACTCTAAATACAATGGTCACATATAGGTGGTACAAACTAATATTTTTGGAATCCTAATGACTAGATGGGAACAGACAAGTATGCTACGTTTTCAACCTGATTGGAGTCTGTTGAAGTTTGACCCTGTTAAACTTAAATTGGCCCCTATTGAAATGTGACACCACAATTTGAGACCACTAACTACCTGCAATGATTGAGAGGGTTCCATACTACTCTAAAAGGTGTCATAGCTTAGATGTAGCAGGACATGACATGATGTTTGACCCAGGCCTATGCTCCCTCTCTATAACCTTTCCTCCCTAATCTCGAATGAATAATAATTAAGTGATTGTCCATCTAATTTCACAAACTGAATTCTCCATCACAGATATCAAGTAACAGCTTAATTGAACAATGTTCTTTGTTTACTAAATAAGACTGCGTTGACGTGTAATGCCCACCCATGATTTTTTTCTTGAAATAGTATAATAATATACAATGTTCAACTAGGGGTAGGATGGTTTGATACAACTGATACTTCTCAACACACACTTCAACACAGTTCATTGATATTTGCAAGAGCCCAATAAACTGAGGCTCTTCTTTCTCCTTCCCCCTACCAGTGGCGGCACCACTGGTGGGGGGGCATGGGGGCATTCCCCCCCATTTTTTCTTGCCCCCCAGTTTTGCCCCCCCCCCCCCGGTCGAAAGAAAAAGTGAAGATTTGGGGCAAAATTCAGTTATTTGGGGTCAAAAATCCGCGGGGGGGGAAAAATTTTGGGCCAAAATTGGGTGAAGAAAAAATGTCCAAATTTTTCATATTTTTCCCCCCAGATTTCACTTTTCCCCCAGTTATGCCCCCCACCAAAAAAGGGTCTGGTGCCCCCCTGCCCCTTACAACTTCATTCTTAAGAAAAGGTTTGGCAAGGGAAGGGAGAATTTCATACACAGGGGTTGTATCGAATAAAGGAGCCAAGTTCAACTGGCAATTAATATGAAAATGCCGATTTATATCCTGATGTCTGAAGAAAAGTCAGATGTCCTTTTTTCCAATAACACCCTGGCCATTACCCAATGCTCTGTGACCTGATTAACAAGCATTGTCGTCCGCAGGTGAAAATATGCTCTTGGACAAGTTAGCATTATCAAGTGATATTTAGACCATAATTATGCTCCTAAGAGGAGGAGCTGGGACCCAGGTCAAACCTCATCGTTTATCCCTCACTACAGAAAGTTTGACACCTTTGGTAGTTAGTATGGTCCGTCTACATCAATGCTAGTAGTAGTACTCTCAAATTGTGGTATCACTTTTTTTCAATAGGGGCCATTTACGGTTACACAGGGGTCAAATTTTTAAATGCTCCAGTCATGTTGAATGTATGCCAATATTGTCCGTCTAGTCATGGATTCCAAAAATGTATAGTTTTGTACCATCTATTACCATTGGCTTGGGAGTTATAGTATATGCTCTGTGTCCTTATGGTGGGACACGCTTTGCGTTTATCACCCATTTTTGTGATTTACCCTCCCTTTCCCTTTGTACTATGTAGTTTCAAAACTATACATCTGACACCCAAAAACATATATTTTTTGGAAACTTATTTTATTTTTTTTATTTTCAAAAGTTTGTACAGTGATGATGATGGTAAGAATTGATCCGCCATTACTGGGGGGCATCCCACCCAAACTACCCAAATCTTTGTACTCTGCACCACGCTTGATTAAGTATAATTCAAAAGCTTAATCTGCACATTTGGGTGAATTCAAGGGGGAAGCACCCCGGCTATGGCTGCCAGTGAGGTGTTGGAACTGTGTCAAACCGGATTCGTATACTAGTTTTCATGATGGTATACAGGTGGTCACTAAAATATATAGGGTGATATAAAGAAAAACATCAGATTTTGTTCATCACATTATACTATATTGTATTTTCTCTTGTGGTAAAGAATCTTAAAACAAAGTACATATTATTACAGGGTACACCATAAGCTTCGATAAAATATATAATTATAATATGTTTTGATGAGCTCCGATGGTAATATAGGGTGCACAAATATAAGTTACAAAATTTTTAAAATTTAAGGCCATGTAATCAATATTGAATATTTTATGAAAATGTGAAAAAAGTAGCTACTCTATTTTCTTGGAACAACTCAATTAAGCCTGGTATGCCATATAAATGATAACCAGAGTCGTTAAAAAGGTATAGGGTGTAGTGTGTGTAAAATACTACATGTCAAAGGTGCTATCAATGCAGAGCACTTTAAATTTCACATGTGTGTAGTTGGACTTACTTGAATAAGCCCAAATCAATTATAATGTCAACTTCAAATATTACAGCTTTGTTTGCTTTTAAATGAAAGTTTTGAATACATACAGGTTGTCTAAATTGAGATTGAATACTGATAATATAGTCATGTCAACATGTGACAGCACATTTAACAGGATAGTGAGGATACTCTGTGAGATAAGTACTTCAACAGTATAACTGTAAAGGGGTATTTTATGACATTTTTCAGCTTCTTTTACCTGCTCATTACTAATATCTTACGATCACACCATAAACTGGGGCAATGTAACAATGTTAGTCTTGTTAGATCAAAATTTTGAGCACTGTATAGCACCCAATGGTGTTTAAGGTTTTATGATTTTTAATTAATTAACCCAGTTAACCTAATTAATTAATTACCATTTTTGTTTAGACCTTTGTAAGATTACAGGGCTATATTAAAGTTTCATTTGTTTACAATTTATTGGCCACTAGTATCCTTCTGATTTTGTTAATTTTCCGTAAGACATGAACATAAGCGGTCGTGACCTTTATCAACCTAATCATTAATTTTGGTATTAATTGCATGGTAAATTACAATTAAATTTTAATTTTGCTTCAAAATTTACCAGCATGCATCAGGAAAGGCTAGTATTATGTTAAAAGCATATTCTGTATTAAATTACGACACATTGCAATATGTGTCAGAACAAGAAATTCCTTTCCCATTGAGTTTGTACGTCTCCACCACCGCCACTCCACCAGATTTACCTTCGTTAATATTTGTGATTTTTTTTCTAATTAAACAAATGTTAATGTTCAAATGTAATACATATTTAGAAAGTAGAATAATAATGCTTTGAAATGAGCCCTAACTTAAAACAATTGAACACTCAATGCTCTTGCAGCAGCTTGTTGAACATAGAAGAGGACGATAAAATGTAACACCACCAACTATATGGGTGTCCCACCATACGACACAAGGCCATATGGTAAAAATGGCTAAAATGGTAAAAAAAGGTCAATTTCTATTTGTACAGGGGTCAAAATCAGAAGTTACTCCAATTTTGATAAAATTGAAAGAAGTT